>BHFT01041484.1:0-49868 GCA_004320025.1 Laticauda laticaudata
ATCGCGTTAACCAACGGATGGTAAGTGTTTTTCTCCGTTTTACATCCTCTTTCCATCCATTGGTGCAGTGTGACAGTGGCTTTAGATAGCAGAAGCAAGATAACATACTGTCTGTGCCAGTTCAAGCGCATTTGTTCTTGTGACTGGTCTCTAATAAGTAATGTAAGGAATGGTACTATCTATCTGTTATTCACAGCCACAGTGATTTCTAATGTAGTAACTATGGGCAGGACAACCTTCACTTGCCACCAGTTATTTATCAGTCAGTCATTAAACTCTGCCCTGCTGCCACAATAAGGAAATCTTTTGGACCATTGTTATAGAGTGAACTTAGATAAACAAGGTAGCGTACAGGAACCGTGTGCTCTTTATCTTATCAAGAGGTTGGCTCTTGATGGTTGGTAACATTTACACTTCAAGGTAACTAGTTATTTTATGACAATAAGCAAGTATCTATTTTTCCAGGGTGTTATTTGCTTCTTTTCCCTATTTCACAAACTTTATTTTCCAAATATATTCTATATACTAATATTTACTTATTAAATTTATTGGCTGCTGAAATGCAATGGACTCTAGGCACTACACTGCACAAAACTAAAATGTATATGTATTTTTGCATGCTTTCTATGTGTATCTGCTATCCTAGTTGTCAAAGGAGAGGGAGTCAATCTATTCTCCAAAGCACCTGAGGGCAGGACAAGAAGCAATGGATGGAAACTAATCAGGGAGAGAAGCAACCTACAGCTTAGGAGAAATTTCCTGACAGAACAATTAATCAGTGGAACAACTTGCCTCCAGAAGTGGTGAATGCTCCAACACTGGAAGTTTTTAAGAAGAGACTGGACAACCATTTGTCTGAAATGGTACAAGGTTTCCTGCTTAAGCAGGGAGTTGGACTTGAAGATCTCCAAGGTCCCTTCCAACTATTCCATATTCTATTCTTTTTTAAAATTATTATTATTCATTTATTCAACATTTCAACATTTAAAAACAATTTCCACTCTTTACAACAATTCTGTAACAGTATTCACACTAATTAACAAAGTCTATAATTATGTCGATTACTTCTCCATTCTTTTCATTTTTACTCTTATTTCTCAATTTATAACACTATTCTCACACACACACAACACACACACACACACACACACACACATATATATATATATGTTTTTTTTAAGCTTTCGCAAGTACTTACATGTGTGCTGTTCAGCTTCCTTCGGGTATTATCCCACGTCATTGTAGTGCTTTCAAAGTTGTAGCAACGTTTCAGCAGAATCAGACAGAAGAAACCAGAAACACCAATCAATCAAACTCCAAGTCCAGTGACACAGACCAAGACTCCCAGCAATCAGAATAGGCCAGCCTCGAATTTAAACCAGTAGGCTTGTGATACAGAAGCCTGATGAAATGGCAAGATGAGATTCTGCGAAACGTTGCTACAACTTTGAAAGCACTACAATGACATGGGATTAATACCCAAAGGAAAGCTGAAACAGCATGCATATATATATATGGTTTTTTTTAAAAAGTTTCGCGGGTACTTACATGAATGCAGCTCAGCTTCCTTCAGGGTATATCCCACATCATTGTAGTGCTTTTAAAGTTGTGGCAACGTTCAGCAGAATCTCATCTGCCATCATCAGGTTTCTGTATTGAGTGCTGTATGTGGGTCAGGCTATCACAGCCGTTGGCTTTAAATTGAAGGCTAGCCTACTGCTGCACCAGGATGTTTTTTTCTACATCCTGATGGTTGGAGTCTTGGTCTTGCTTATATTGGACTTGGAGTTTGTTTGATGGTGTTTTCTAGTTTCTTCTGTCTGTTTTGTGGGCTTTGATGGCTGGCAAACACTGTTGTTCCTGTATTGGAGGCTATTCAATGCAGCTTGGCTTCGCGTGAAAGGACCGGCAATTATCTATAAGGAAAAGTAGGTTCATCTGGGTGCCTGGTTGGGGTGTGTTTGAGCTGGGATATCCAGAGGGGTCTGTTTGTGCCCAGGTGTATTGCCTGGCTTGTGGTGTGGAGATCTTTCTTTTTGAGAGTGCAAGCTTCCAAATGATTGACAGTCTGGTGGAATCATCTCTTCATATTCATGCTTTCAGCGTCTTTTTTCAATCTCTATGGCTTCCCTGATGATTCTGTGGCTGGGGTTTTCTATAGTGGCTTAGGGTTTTGGTTGCCATTGAAGTTGATATTGTGACCTGTGGTTTCATGTGTTGGACTAGTGAGGGAGGTGTTGTGTTCCAGCTTTTTTACTGCATTTTTGTGTTCATCAGGACGGGTACTTATTTTTTGATATTAGTCTGCCCAATGGTATGTGGCCAGGCATGATGCACAGGGAACTTCGTATATGCCGTTGGTTTTCCAGGTCAATTTTTATCTTTGGGGTTTCTAAGGATGGCTGCTATTTTTTTTGTTCGTTTTGAAGGCAAGTCTTGATGTTGATGCCTGTTGTAGTATCTTACTGATTTTGTCTGTAGTTACCCTCTTATGTAGGGCAGAAACAGCTGTTCCATTGTCTGTTGATCTTCTAGGTCTCTATTCTGTCTTAGTGTGTTTTTGTGGATCAAGCTGGTGATCACTATTCACTCAAGTCCCGATAAAAGAAACTCTCGAAATCATCAATTCTTTGTCTCATTATTTCTTCCAACCGTGTTTTAATTTTAAGCCAGTACTTCTGGGCTTGGGGACTGGTCCACCACATATGAAAATATGTTCCTTGGCTATAATTGCATCTCCAATTACTTTGCTGACATATTGAGAAAACTAGGCTAAACTCACTGGGGGGAGGTGCCAGCGGTAGAATATTTTGTAAAGGTTCTCTTATATGCAACTTGTAGCATTCTACTGAAGTCTTCACTCCAGTTGGGTCTTTGAGCGGGTGGCAGGAGCATCCCTAATTGGCTGATTCCATTTGACAGCTGAGTATAAAAGAAGCTGTTAAACAGAATCAGCTGTTGCCGTCAGCTGGCTGCCTGAAGTTAGCGCCAAGCCGTGGCAACCTTTAAATGCTGAAATAAAGCCTGTTAGCCTTTACTCTTGCCTCTGCCTCTTATTCCTGCACACCAGATACAAAACTGGCGATGAGTATGGGATCAGTGCAGTGAGGCATTTGATGAGGTAACAAGAGCTGAATTCACTGAGCTAAAGTCACTAAACTGAAGTCACTAAACAATTCAAATGGCAGCGCCATCTACGTTTCCACCTGACGACTGAGACCTGGACATCATACATCAACCAATTTGAATGAGTGATGGATGCCACCAACCTTTCAGAGATTCCCGCCAACAGAAAGAAGGCATATTTATTCAACTTCTGTGGAGCGGCCATCTATTAACCACCACTGCCCTACTAGCCCCGCAGACTGTCAAAGCCATGACATGGGAAAAACTACAAGAAGTCTTGAGCAACCACTACGCACCGAAACCGTCCCACATAGCCCAACAGCACACTTTCATAAGAAGAAGCCAAGCTGAGGGAGAAACCATAAGTGCCCTCAGATCGGCTGCCCTTCACTGTGGTTTCCGGGACCTGGATGACATGCTTTTAGATCAGCTGGTCTGTGGCGTTAGAGACCTCCGCTTACAAAGGCATCTCCTAGCCAAAGCTGACCTTAACCTAAAAGCAGCCATCGAAGAGGCTCAAGCTGCAGAAATGTCAATGCTTTCCGCAGCAGAAATTCAAGGCTCCATCAGTTACCCGAACTGAAGAACCAGTGCAGTCATTCACGACGAAGAAGCTGTCAACGCAGTTTTACGAAGAAGAAGTCTACCGTCTAAAAGGTCCACAGCTGACCCAAAGAAGAAACAATATAACAGAAAAAAGTTCACCTCACCACAGATCATCTGCCTGAGCTGTGGAGGCAACCACGCAAGAGCAACTTGTCACTTCAGAAATGTCATCTGCCTCAAATGCCAGAGGAAGGGCCACCTAGCAAGAATCTGCCAGGCTGGAAAGAACATGAGCCAGCCAGCTCCTTACCAGCCTCATCCAAAAAACTTTAAACCAAAAGAGGATTGCTTTACTATCAATAAAGCATGTCCAAGAGCTGAAGTACTAACTAACCAAACATGTTACAATTGCATTAACAAAATACATGTTCATGTTCTTTTAGAAGGCAAACCCTGCCAGATGGAGGGGGATACTGGCTCTTCCCTTTCCATCCTCTTGTGGAACAACCTCAGATGCCTCGTTCCTGACATCATCAGAAAACAACTGACACCTTGCAAGCTGTCACTGCGAGATTACCAAGGTCAAGCCATCCTAATCATCAGAACAGGCAAGTTTAACATCCAATTTCAACACTTTAAAGCAAAACTCCCTCTTATTACAGCAGATGGATGTTTACCAAGTTTGATAGGACTTGATTGGTTTACCTCCCTGGGCTTACAGGTGACTGGGATTAATTCAGTCACCACATAAGTATTAGACCAACTACTTTCCGACTTAGCTGAGGTTTTTGATGGCAAACTTGGCTTCTATAAAGGCACACCCATCTTACTAAATTTGGACCCCCCAGATGCCTTCAAGCAGACTCAAACCGCACAGAATACCTTTAGCCCTGAGCCTTAAAGTAGATGCTCAGTTGGACAAGCTTATTGCACAAGGAGTTCTAGAACCTGTATATTTGCAAAGTGGGAGACCCCAATCATCATTCCTTTAAAGCAGGATGGCTCAGTCAGGATTTGCACAGATTACAAATCCACAATTAATAAGGGGCTCCAGCCCAATGCCTACCCAGTGCCCATCATCCACATTCACAATGTGCTAACATATTCATTGAAAAATCACCCTAATTTGAATGGCCAGAACTACCTCCAACCATAACTATCAACAATTAGTTGCATAGTTTCCCATACATTGAGGTCCAAAATATATAAAAATGGTAGCATGAGTCCTAAAACCAGTTTAGCATTTTTTCTAAAAAGAAAACTGTCAACCCCCTCCCCCCCACAAAAAAAAGATGGAAAAGAAAAAAAATTATATGTTCTACCTTTAGTACAACCTGCTTCCTTTGTGTTGTGGTTTTACCTACTAATTCTCAACTTGTTGAGAAATCTTAAGTGCATATACCTGCTGAAGTGCTGAGATCTCCCACCTATTTATCCTATGGGCAAACTTTACTTTGCCAGATGTATTAAGAAGCAAAAAGACATTGTTTTAAAATAAAGACAGTACAATGCAAGAAACAAGATGGAGCTATGTATGTAAAGCAGAAATAGGAATGGAATCTATTTTGCTTGTTGAGAACAAAAGTCATCCCAAGGTAAGCATAAAGAAAAATTGTATAGCAGCTGATAGATTTCCAGGGCTTTGGGGTATCTACTAGGACCTAACACCTGTGGCTATTCTGCTAATGAATTCTGATGTGGTGGCCTCAAATGGGAATTTCCCCTTCATTATTATTCAGGCATGCTATTATGGAAACTACTGTATGTCTATAACAAACTGCCCGGAAGACTGAAATTGATGCCGCTTATTCAACCAGGATAGGACTGGATACTACATATTTCTGTTCTTATAAACAGATGCAACTGAATAGGGTTTAAGATTACCAGTTTAAAAACATACAGGGGCAGGATTCTACCAGTTCAGACCAGTTCTACAGAACCGGTTGCTATGATTTTGCGCAGTTCAGAGAACTGGCAAATCGTGCCCCTGGCTGGTCCCTTCCCTTCTCGCCCAGTCAGTCCTTTGCGCAGTTCAGAGAACTGGCAAATCGTGCCCCTGGCTGGTCCCTTCCCTTCTCGCCCAGTCAGTCCTTATCACGCATATGCAACATCGTGCGCATGCCTGACATCACTGACTGTGTTCTTCCCTGCCCAATCACTCCTGAAGGTATTTTTTCCCCTCCCAGCTGTTCCTATGATCAACTGTGCCAGGATTCCCCTTGCTGTCTTACTGCTTTGCCCAGGAGGCTTTCCTAAAGCCCAGGAAGGCAAAAGATGGAGGGAGGGTGCAGCCCCCCCCGTGCTCCATGTTTTGCTTTCCTGGCCCCAGGGAAGCTTTCTGGGAGCAAAAATACTCCCCCTCCCAAGGAAGCTTTCCTGAGGCCCAGAAGGACTGAAAACGGAATGTGATGGGGGCTGTGTGCCCCCTCCAGGTTCCATTTTTTTCCTTCCTGAGCCCCAGGAAAGCCTTCTGGGAGCAAAAACGTCCCCCCAGGAGGCTTCCCTGAGGCCCAGAAGGCCCAAAAAATGGGTGGGGGTTGCTGCAAAGAAGCCACGCCTACCCAGTCACATGTCCACATCCACCTAGCCATGCCCACCTAGCCACTCCCACAGAACTGGTTGTTAAAAAATTTGAGTCCCACCTCTGAAAACATCCCATCCTGAAAACTCATTTGGATAATTCATTATACAAAGAATGCTTTGGAATCTATAACTATATTAGCTAAAGATGGCTTGGGGAGGAATCTGAAGAAATTTTCAAAGGGTATTGTATAGTTTCAAAAAAAAATTCAAACCAGCCATTTAATAAAAAAGGCAGGAGAAGTAGAAGTTAAAGAGATTCATATTAATGGGAATGTGTTGGTTGTTTTTTTTTAAATAGCATATATGACAATTAGTACTGTAGTTAACACTGGCCATCATTCACTGTTTTATAATAGTGAACTCAATGGCTAACAGTACCAAGTATTTGCCATGTATTTGTACAGTCCCTTGCTGTCTTCTTGTGGCTTTCTCAAAAACAAAATTGAGGGGGAAAATGGACAAAAAACAAATGAATTTCATATAAGATATATACATACACAGAGTTTCTCTTCAGTGATCAATGATTCAAGGGGGACTCACTTTAGTATAGAACTGACTGATTAGTTTTTCTTGCATTCTACACTAGTCTTAATAATAGACTCCAGATTCATAATTTGAAGGTATACATATATTTTTTCAATACATATATTTCTTTCAATTTCTTCCCATCTGCTTCCATATGTATATTATTATTTTGTTGTCAAAGAAATATCTTTGAAATCTCAATCACTATCTTTTTCACTGTGTCCTTTCTAAATTACTTCTCCAGAATACTAACCATCTTTATTTTTTATCTCAAGGAAATAAAACCACATTTTACTTCAATGTCTACTACAAGTATGCTTTTTGCCTTTGGGTTTATCTTCTTAACATTTAATATTAATCTTTTGTTTTTCATTTTCTATGTTTATTTTCAAAATTAACTTTATTTTCAATGAAAGACCAGCATAAATTACAATCATAGACCAGCATAAGGGTGATGAGGTACAATCAATTAGAAAGCATGTAAGATATATCAGAGTCCAAAATAAAAATTCAAAAAAGCTAAAAGGAGAGTTGTCAAATAATTATTTTTGTGGCTTATTTGGTGTCTACTTCCATCCTACACTTGCTGTAGAAGCTGAATGGAAAAGGGACCAATATGCAACATTCTTGTCTCCTTTCTATTTTGAACAACTGTTTCTCCAGATTCTGTTGTTACAGGAACTTTTCCTTTATTGTATTTACTGTAACATTTCTTCAGAGGAATAATCTGATAATCTGGTATTCCCATTAGCTCTAATATAACACACCTTCTGGCATGATCTATATTACACAAAAATTCCCACATTGCAGTAATGAATATAGTAAAAATAAAGCACCTTATTAGTCTACTCTTCTCTCCATTATCCTTTTTGTATTATCTATCTGATGTTAGCATTTTAACTACCTCTTCTTTAATTTTAAACAGTTCAATAGAAATTTGATTTATACTTCATGCTTTTCTATTTAATATCTACAGGTTCTCCTTTACTTACAATCACAATTGAACCTGGAATTTGGGTTGTAAACCATTGCAGCTGTTAAGTGAGATGCATCTGTGACCACTTTGCTTAACTCTGCAATCCCACTGCAGTGGTTATGCAAACTATGCAGGAATGCCTCAGTTGGTGGGAGAAATATTTGGAGGCCTAGCACCTCCCAGCACTCAGAAACCTGCTGCAGGTCAAGAGGCCTGGATTGGTTCCAAACAGCCCATGCTTCAAGTGCCCATGTCAAAAACCTGCTTGGCTTTTGCTTGGCATAGAGACTCCACCCTATTTAGGCAGCAGCAAGCAGCCCTGTTGATCTCAAAAAGACTGACTGAAAAAGGTCTATTCCAAAATGGGTCCCAATCGCCTTCGGGAATCAGAGGGAGTCCTATCAGTAGAGGCAGTGGTTTGTGGCCTTCCTGCTGACTTCCCCATTGACTTTTTTGAAAATCAATAGGGAAGATTGCTAACGGCAATCACATCATTGCAGGGCTTTGGCATCCCAACCTAAGTGTGAACAAGTTGCCAAAAGGCCAGGTTGCAATCATGGAGGTGCTGCAAATCCTGTAACTTTGGGCACTCGTGATCAGTTCATTTAGTGGCATCATAATTTTGAACCACCACTGAATGAAGTCATTATGCAATGACTCCTGTGGTATTTCTATCCTCTCTTAGTTTTGGTTTTTCAACTCCTTGCTTCATGTATTTTGGGAAAGTAAATAGGTAGCATAACTGAGAATTTGGATGAATGAATAGCTTTTCACCAATCCAACACTGAGGATTCATCTAATGCAGGGTGTTAAACTCACATTGTCATGGAAGTATCACGTCACGTATCGGAACTTTTTTCCCCTTTGCTAAACCAGGCATGGACTTTGCCAGCACGTGACACATCTGGCCCACGGACTGGGAGTTTGACAGCCCTGATCTAATGTGTGAATGTCAACATGTAGAATTCACCAGCCACTATAGCTATTAAGAAATATTTTGGAAGGTACAAAGACTCTATTAATTTTTAAAAAGGCTGTTTTCCCCTAACAGAGAGTGACCCTTTAACAACCTTTAATAATGGTATCTGGGAATGCCCTTGGGAGACAGGAAGAAGAGATGCAGCCAAGGGTATGGTCAGATAAATGGCAACTTAGCCGATAGTAGGAATTCAGGAGAGTAAATGGCTCAGAAAGAATTCCCCCTAGTTTTTTGAGCGGCAAAGTAGATGGGGGCAGAGAAATGTATTTTTAGGCTTGCAAGATTCTGCTAAACTATCCTTACAAATTAAGTAGAGCTAGCTCATATGGCAATATTTCTAATACTTACCAAATTTTAACAAGTAATTTACTATTTAGTTAGATGATACCACCTTTATCTATACATATAAAAGACAAGTACCACTCACTCATCACGAAATCTCCAGAACTGTAAAGCCTATAAACTTGAAATTTAGCACATATGTTCCTCTTTCACCACAAGATGGCGGCGTGTGCACAACGCGAGGCTCAGCATCTACCTAGAATTTGCAAGCTGATAGTTGTTTTTTTGTTCGTAGCCAGTCTGTTTACACAAAAAGTCTGGGTTTGACTTCCTACAGTCGACAGGACCTTTTGGAAATTGGTTTTATTTATCACAACAGTGACATTTTAGACATTCATCTCATCCCTGCTGAGATCTCCAAGATAATGGAGACTGTGCATTCTTCCTGGCAGGGCGGAAGTGCTCACAGGTGGCGTCGAGATCATAAACAAAGACGAGGGAGGCGCGGAGGTTTGAGAGCTAAGCTAAGGCTAAAGCTGCATCGGCTCTCTTTACCTAGCATTCTTCTTGCTGATGTATGGTCTCTGGCAAATAAGATGATGAACTTCGACTTAGTATTGCTACCAACAAAGGATTAATGGATTGTAATATCATCATTTTTATGGAAACATGGTTGAATAGTGGTATTCCTGATAGCGCTATTGAATTAGCTGGTCGCTATACTCTACGGCTGGATAGAACAATGGAAGGCTCCGGTAAGATCAGAGGTGGGGGTTTATGCATTTATGTGAATAAAACCTGGTGCACAAACTCTGCTATTATTGAAAAACATTGCTCTGCTAACGTGGAATTACTCATGATCAAGTGTTGACCTTTTTTCCTACCGAGGGAGTTCACTTCTTTAATAATAACTGCTGCATATATCCCACCGGATGCTAATGCCAAGCTAGCAATGAAAGAACTATATGCAGCCATGAGCAAACAATTAGCATTGCATCCTGAGGCTGCCTTCATTGTTGGGGGTAATTTTTATCACTCTAACTTGAGAATAGTACTCCCTAAATTTCATCAGAGTATTTTATGTCATACAAGAGGGAATAAAACATTGAATCAGGTCTACACTAATGTTGAAAATGCATACAGAGTTTTCTCTCTCCCCCACCTGGGACAGTCTGATTACCCCCCATTGTTCCTACTCCCTAAATACACACCGCTCATCCAGCATGTGAAATCCTCTGTGACTACAATCAAAGTTTGGCTGGAAGAATCAGATAATATACTGCAGGACTGATTTCAGCACATGGACTGGAGTATGTTTGCCTCTTAAGCTACCTCTGACTCTCACATGGACATTGGTAAATATACCTCCTCAGTTTTGGATCATACTAACTTCATGATCAAAAGTGTCACAACTGAAAAACAGATCATTATATATCCTAATCAGAAGCCATGGATGAATAGGGAGGTCCATCTCTTGTTTAAGGCTAGAGATGTTGCCTTCAGATCTGGTGACAGACAGACCTATAGTGCATCTAGGGCCAATTTGAGAAGGGGTATTAAGAAAGCAATGCGTAGTTATAAGCTAAGCATTGAGGATCACTTTGCTAACTCCAATCCTGGACGCATGTGGCAGGGCATCAATATTACCGACTACAAGCCTGCCCGTTTTACTCCCTCATTTGCTAAGGTCTTGTTTCTTGATGAGCTAAATGATATTTATGCTCGCTTTGAATGAGACAACCAGGAGATAGTCACCAAGATCAGACCCTCTGTAAACTTACCCTCACACTCTCTACCACTGAAGTCTGTGCTGTTCTGAGCTGGATCAACACATGTAAAGCTGCGGGGCCCGATGGCATTTCAGGACATGTACTTAGGGCTTGTGCTGAACAGTTGTCTGTGGTTTTGACTGACATTTTCAATCTGTCTCTTTCCCAAGCAACTGGACCAACTTGCTTCAAGACCACTTCCATTGTGCCAGTGCCTAAACACTCTAAACCAGAGTGTCTGAATGACTACTGCCCTATAGCACTTACACCTACAATCATGAAATGCTTCGAGCGGCTAGTCCTGGCACATCTCAAAACTTGCCTCCCAACTACACTGGACCCTAACCAATTTGCCTACAGTAAGAACAGAAGTACCGAGGATGCTGTTTCCATAGCATTACACACCACTTTGACACATCTGGACAATAAGAATAGCTATGCTAGAATGCTGTTTGTTGATTTTAGTTCAGCATTTAATACAGTCATTCCCTTCAGGTTGCTCACTAAACTTGGTGACCTTGCTATTAACACTACTCTTTGCAATTGGATACTGGACTTTTTGACAAACAGACCACAACATGTCAAGTTGAATAACTCCACTTCATCTACTATCACACTGAGTACTGGCATACCCCAAGGCTGTGTGCCTGTTGCATTACTGAGCCCCTTCCTGTCCTCTCTTCATTCTATGACTGCAGCTCTGTGTATGGCTCTCAACACCATTATCAAGTTCGCAGTACAGACTATCGGTGATTCGGACTCATACTAACAAAAAATGACCACGTATTAGAATACAGGAAGGATTACAGTGCCCAGCTACGGTTGCATGACAAAACTTAATTACTTAATATTAACAAGACCAAAGAGCTCATTGTGACTTCAGAAAAAAGAACTGGTCACACACTCTCCCCTATATACAATCAAAAACAGTAGAATTGTAGGAACATGTCACCAGCTCTAACTTCCTGGGATCTTGTCTCTCTAGGACTTTCCTGGCAGATTAACACTACTAGTCTGATTAAGAAAGTCTCACCATTTCCTCTTCTTCTCTGAAGATTACTGCAGAAGAATTCAACTCTCCCAGCATTCTCTGAATTAATTCTACCGCCTGCCACATTGAGATTATCTTAACTAGCTTTTTCAGTTTTGGTATGAAATTGCATTATAAAAAGACAAAAAGGCCATGACAGAGGTATGAAACACCCCAACACATTATAGCGAATTCCACTTCCATTGTGGGACATTCACGGGAAATGATTGTAGTCGTTAAGCCCACAGCATCATTAAAAGGACCCCTTCCATCCAGCCCACAAACTGTTTACTCTTCTTCCATCTGGGAGGAGGTTCAGGTGCCTGCAGTCTAAGATCAGCAGGCTAGGGGACAGCTTTTACCATACAGCGGTTTCCTTGCTGAACTCATCAGTTTGTTTGTCCCCACATATATGCTGATGCTTCCCTTGATAAGATATGATGTATTTTGTATAATTCTCTATGCGTCTGTATTTATATTCAACGTGTCCATAAATATTTTGTACAGTTGTATATGTTCATATATGTGCAGTCACACTAATCTTTGTGTGCTTGTGTACATACATTTTGTTGTGTTTTCCATTGACATATTTATAGATGCCTTGCATATTTGCATACAAATATTTATATTTTACTGTTGTCTTGCACTCTGGTTGGATACTAACTGCATTTTTGCCTGTATCCATATCAGTGACAATAAAATTGAATCTAATCTAATCTAATCTAAAATCTCTTGGCTGCTAGGTGTTTGCTAAGAAAGGATTTTTCAAAATGACCATCAGATCATTAGTATTTCATTAGTACTTCTTATACAATAATTAACACACTCTGATGCTAAAGAGTTCTACTCCCCCTCTCCACCTGAAAAGAACTCTGTTCCAACTGCCATTTGCCTCACATTCTGTTACCTCGATACAAACTGGCAGAGGTTCCACTCTTTTACTCAGGAGTGGTCTGGGGCTCCTTACAGTACTAATAGTCAGTACCTCACCCAAATGTCTATGCCTTCCACATATGGAACTGCTTCTGAACTCAAGGCGGTGGGAGAGATATTCCCTTATGAGTTTCAATCACCCACCACCACTGAGCCAATGGATTGTAAACCAAATTTCTCCTGCATAGTGTCCCAGCTCCAACTCACTTCTTACACTGACCTCCTCAAGTTCAAACGAATCTGTTCCTTCTACTGTAATACCAGTTAAAGGGAAAAGAGGGAAAAACACA
The DNA here is from genome assembly GCA_004320025.1 of Laticauda laticaudata. Lineage (NCBI taxonomy): Eukaryota > Metazoa > Chordata > Lepidosauria > Squamata > Elapidae > Laticauda > Laticauda laticaudata. The sequence continues at coordinate 13,040 of BHFT01041484.1, forward strand.
ACAAAAGATTTACAGATGCAATTAGGAAAACACAAATAAGGGAAGCTGCAAAAAAGTATCGTCAACGTCATTCCAAAGTCAATAGAGAGGCTGTAAAAAAGTATGCATCTAATAACCCCTACATTAATCAGGCAGCTACAGCTAAATACAATAAAAAGGTATCACAAATCAGATCAATGCCTTGGAATAAGTATTTATCTGGTTTTAACTATGAACCTCAGATTGATTACTCCAGGAAAAGGTTGTTGATCTCAGACCTTGGTTACCGTGTGCCTAGTGCCGTGCCCTGAAGTAGCAGGATGAGACTCCCGGGATGTGCTGCAGTAGTGGTAAAGTCCAGCTCCCTCCTCTTGAGCCCTCCCCTGAGAACCTTACACAGCCTTCTAACCCACCAGCATCCAATGGCAGAGCACATTGGATTTTCTCTCAAGAAGATCGTGTCTGCTATCAACTTTTACAGTTGCAGAATAATGGAGCGTGATGGCAAGGAACGCTACCTACTGCTGTTCCGCAACCTTCTCAATCAATTTCAGTGGTGAAGCATGGGTATCCAGCTTGTTACTTAATATAGGGATAGGGCTACCAGAAAAAAAACCACTTGACTTGAATGCAGATGACTTTCTATCACAAGAACATTTCCTTTTAATCAGAGGGTTCTAAAGCATGATTTTGTTGCTTTTTAGTTAAATTTCTAGTCCGACAGTTTGGCAACTCTGATTAAATAATCTTCCCAAGCTAGCTGTGAAATAGTAAAGCATCTGAAAGATAATGTATGTCATTGATATAGCTTCATAAACTGTTTCAGAGTTTACATTAATATTTATTTACTTTTGGATAGATTTCTAATTTTAGAAAAGATTTTAAAGGTGTTTCTTTTTTCATGTAGCATAGATAAATGGACAGATGATAGATTATCATACTTCAGTCCATCTGCAACTGACAGTGGCAATATGTACTTCTCCAGGGATATCGATTTGCTGGATTACAACTGTCATGATTACTGATGAATCTGATGGTAATTGAGTTCACTAACATCTGGATGATCACACCTTCTTTCCTAATTTGTCATTTTAACTTCCTCAAAATTCTCAGGCAGATGCTCAGTGCCATCTGTTGGTATTTAAGAAATGTTCCTACTTTCTCATCCAGAACTCTATCACCATAGATTTTTTCTGCCAATGACATTCTCAAAAACTCTGAACTTGGCTATTCTCCCAGGGATAGGGAGTTGAAGCCCTATCAGTTGTTGATTATTTCTGTTTCATTGTATGTTTTGTAATTGTGCATGATTCTTTTTTTTGTTATTTGTCATTATTGATTTTAGTTATAAGTCACATAATTGTCTATGGTTAGGCAGCATCTATATTCAAATAAATAATCCTCATCTATTTTGCCATCTTTCAAGTAAGGAAGATTCTCCCAGTTCATTAAAGGACATTTGGACAGCTGTAGTAGCTACTAAGATCCTATAGATGGTGCTAGATGCTAGCAGCAAACTGCAGTATTTAAAACTTAATGGGGGCCTCTTGGCTACTTGCATGATTTGCATATAAGATTCCCTATATCTTGGTGAAGGTGGAAAGCCCTAGACTTTCCAAACATATAGGTGATCTCATTTACTAACAACACCACTAGTCTTAAGGATTGGTTGGGAGGTTGTATCAATGTGGTTGAGAAGTATCACCCGTGTAGGATTTATTCTCCAGTCCAAATGCTGTATCTATGCTATGTTTCCTTGCTTGTAAAAGGGGTATAAAAAGAATAAATACCGGGTATGTGTTCAGACATCTTGGCACCCTGCACAATGACTGGTCTTTGAAATCCATCAGACAGCTTATGGTCATTCCTTTCACACATTCCTTTCACACAAATAAATTTTATTTATTTAAACTTTCATGCCACCCAACTTTATATTGGCTCTGTGAAATTCATACCATAAAAAACAAAATTACAAATATACAAAAAAATAGAAAACATAAAATGTAAACAAAATGGTGGCACTGATAAGAATTTTTCCTCTCCAGTTTGCAACTTGGAAAATGAAGAAGAGGATGCCAGACAGAATGGTATCCCTACTTACTTTTGACTCTGGTGCCATTCAGAGCATGATTTCCATTAGATTATTTCTGATTAAGATGATTTTTAAAAATTGCCCATTCCTGTTCTATGCAAATAAGGATAATGATATTTTATCTTTAAAATGTCTCTTTACTATGTCTAGTATATTAAGTTTTTTCTGGCCTACAAAATGTGATAAAAGCAGAAGACAGAAGCAAATTCTATCTCAATAAAAATAGCTGAAAGAATCAAGTACCTGATTTCATTCCTCCAAATTACTTATATTAAGGGTTTGCCATGGTGACTATCAAAACTTGAAGAAGAGTACAAATTCTGGAGAATACTTTTAAAGAAAGTTAAGTAGCAATTTTATTGAGCAGTAATGACATTCTAAATGAACATCGAAAATGCAGTTTCAACTAACTTTAAAGAACTTTTGATTGGAAACTAGAACAGACTTTCCAATTTGAAAATCCTGTGGATATGTTCAATATTGTCAGGGAATTGGGCAGCTGGTATCCAAATGAAGTCAGCTGACACAAACCAGTTTATCATATAAATATATTTACAGTAAATAAGATAGGCAAACAGGAGTATCATCAGGTAAATCAACATAGCAGGAACATCACTAGGAAAATCACAGAGCACATGGAGGCATGCAGAAGAAAAAAGGCAAGAAACAAGAAAAAAAATATTGACTCAACCCCCCTATTATTCTTTATGACCTTGCATGTACCTTTTGCAAACATTAACTTGTACCCTTCATTATCTAAGCAAGACACACTCAAATTGTTACCTAAATCTGGTACACATAAATCTGGTACATATTTGCCAGGCTTACATATTCCAGGGCAATTAGTCCTAGATTAGAAAAAGAGTTTTGGTTATTTACAATATGCTCACTTGCCCCACTGTCCAGCAGCCAAACATTTTTAGTGACTTTGTTGTTTGCCGTCACCACAGAAGTCTGTGTGTCTTCTTTCTTCCATTGTTGCACTTTCTCTTTCTTTCTTGAATCTTTTAATATTCTTGATGGGAAATTTTTCTGGATATGCAGACTGAATACACATGCAAAGTAGCATTTTAATACACATACTTTATCCACCATCTTGTTATTTCACTTGAAAATAGTTCATTTCTGACCGAGGTGTAAATCACTTTTGTTTCCCCTGGATGCAATGTACTTTTCCAATTGTTTCTATTCTTCTTCGAAAAGTCTCCCAGTCACACAACTCATTGTTGAATCACACTCGTACATGGACTCCAGGCTTGTTATTAACACATCCCATGTATCAAGGGAGCTTAATACAACATACACTTTGTGCATTCTGAAAACATGATTCCTTGCTCTTCTAACTCAAGGAAGGTTTTCCTCATAAACTGAAAGTGATCTGACACACTATCTCCAGACTGTAACCTTGCTCTGTGAAGTTTTTGGTGAAAGTAACTTTGCTGCTTCCAGTCTCCCTTATATAAATTCTGTGTAAGGCCAGCCAGCATTCTCTAGCAGATGTAAGCCACGCATATGTATTATTTTCCAACCACAATCTTCCAAGTATCTTCCAAGCACAAAATTATGCTGGAATTTTTATTCTGTCTTTGCCCATCCTTACTGAGATCTGAGGGAGGATTGCTTACAACTCACCACAAATCCTCCCTTCACAGAAAAATCTTCATCTTTAGGCTCCATGAGAGATAATTTGTCTCATTAAGACGAGCCACAGGAAATCCTTTTCCGATTCCTGTAATGGATAGCATCATGCTGTCTTTACAGGCCAATGGTCCTCAAACTCCTTCAGGCTCATGAAGAAACATTTTCCTCAGAAAAATACTATTGGCTCTTCAGGGCATTTTTGGGCCCATAGCCTGTCATGGAATTGTGTAGCTGGTGTCCAAATGAGTCAGAAACACTGACACGAACCAGTGGTTTTATATAAATAAATATATTTACAGTAAATAAGATGGGAAACAGGAGCATCGTCAGGTAAATCAATACAATAGAAACATCAGGAGTTAAATCACAGAGAACACACATGGCATATAGAGGAAAAAAGGCAGGAAACATGGAAACTCCCCCCTTTACTCTCATGGCAAGCAATTACAGCTCAGATTCCCTCATGCAATACCCAACTTTTTTTAACCAATTAGCAATAACTTTGTCTAATCCTTCACTGCTCCAGCTATTAAATCATCAGTAGCAGTTGGAATTTTTCTCCTATAGTTATTTAGTATTTTATACTTTGAAAAATGTGAATGAACTAGTTTCCTGTTATAAAACTTGCATATTTATAAAATTCTAATCAATGAGTTATAATTAACAAAAGAAATATCAGAAAGTTACAGCTTACCTCATATTACCTGCTATAAGAAGACATAGATTATAAATATGAGAAAAGATGAAGAGAAAAAGTATGGTGCTGAAAAACATTGTCATCCAAGAACCATGATCCTCTCGAAACATTTTCAACCGAAGTAGTTGACCTGCAAAGATATTAAAAATTTATTCAGATTTCTCAAAGAACTTCCTACTATTCTAGAAAAGACAGAATAGCACAGAATTTGTAAACATGCCAAGACTCAGCTTTAGCTCCATGAATAATTCCTACTTACACTGAAGCAGAGAGTAAACCTCTCTGCCCCTTGTAATGTGGCTTGGAAAGTATGAGTCAAATCCATGTTTCATCAATGCAACATTTCCTAGACCAAATTCAATTTCATTGAGGGATGCATCAGGGCTGTAGTTGACCTTGCAGGGGTGCGGTGACTGGGTGGGTGTGCCCAATTGGGTGGCCATGGCCGTCTTGACACCACTCACTGGGCGTGGCTGGCTGGGTGGGCATGGCCAGCTTGATGCCACTCCCCAAATTGCTGGCATGTTTCGCACTGGATAGACCAGGCCGAAGCCACATTGGCCCGATGTTTCCTCTTCACACTGGGTAGATTGGATTGAAGCCACACCGGCCCAATGTTTTCTCTTCGCATTGGATAGACTGGACCAAAGCCATATGCACCGGCCCCTTAGATTTTCCAGGATGGTCCCGTGGGCCAGATCTGATTACATCCTGGGTTTGATCCAGCCTATGGGCCTTGTGCTTGACACCCCTGCCCTAGACAATAGACATTTTACAAAAAAATGTGTAAGGCATCCAGAAAGTATCCATGATATCAATCACCCCAAGACATTTTCTCTCAAATGGATTTATTTAGAAACAGACCTGGTATGTCTTAATTTCCCAAAGTGAAAATTTTTCACATATTACATAGAATCCACCTTTTCTCCTCCCACTTCTACACTTCATAAATCACGAGAACCAATTAACTGCAACTGGGATTTCTTAATACAACATACAGAATAACTTTGAACTTTTCAACTCTTCCAACTTAAAAAAATGTGGCAGCTGAATTTCAAAGCTGACAAGGCGTTGTTTTTAAATGGCTCCCATTGAGCAAGACTTTCTTCAGAAGTCTTCTTCCTCTAGAGCATTAGTGTCAACCTGGCAGCCCATGGGCTGGATGTGTCACATGCAGGCCACACCCACCCCAGCTCCATGAAGGGGAAAACTGTCGCAAAATGTCACATAATGGCAATGTGACACATCTGGGCACCCATGCTCTAGAGCCTGTTTTTCCACATACAGTACTTTTTGATGGCCCTGTTGACATATACTAGAAAGCCATTCTGACAAAAGTAGTATTATTGTCAGAAGCAGATATTTGAACAGTACTGCTTCTATTCCAGGTGTTTAATCTTATTTGGCTTATATTATAATTTAAGGTGAATGTTATATTAGATTATACATGGAAAGCTGCTTCTCCATATTTATTATTTCTTCACATGTAACGATTATGATGTATTTGGTCTAGAACAGAGGTGTCAAACTCATGGTGTCATGGCAGCATCACATGAAGTATCAGGATTTTTTTCCCCTTTGTTAAACCGGGCATGGACATGGCCAGCACGACGCATCTGGCCCACAAGCTTGACACCCCTGGTCTAGAATAACCTGTGAGAAAAATATGTTAATATTAGTTGCCTTCAAACTATTTATAAGACAATGTCCAGGAAAATTTGGCTAATGAGAGGACAGAAAACATTCTGTTAGAGAGAAGTTCCGTGACGATTGGCTCCAGTAGGAGTCCAAAAGCACAGAAGACTAAATCTCTGATTGTCCCAAAGGTGCTTTTTCAAGAAGCAACTCGTTTGCTTGTTTCTGGCCTGGGTGGGCTCCAGGAGGATGGGCTATGCCAGATGGGATATTGTGATGTCTCAGATTCCTCCTCATATGTCAGTTCAGGAGAGGATCAGCCCATTCTTAGCATGTCAAGAACTAAGTTGATTTATGGCTTGGAACAGCTGTCTGGAAAAGATTTGGAGAAGGCTTCAGCTGGAAAAGCTTGCAGTGGCAGATGGCCAGTGAAGAGGAGGAAGATCTGCCTTCTGCACCTGATCTGAAAACACATACAGTAGAGAAAAGGCAGGAGCAGCAGAGGTCAGCCAGACTACTCGGGAGGAGAAAGCCCTACCTGTGTTGATTGCTGCACTAGAAAGCTGACTATTTATCATAGCAGACAGATGGAGGCACTGCTGGGAACAAAGTGTGTGTTTTCTAGATGTGTGTCTTTTGTCATCATATTTCCTGCTTGTTTCTGGATTGACACCATGATTGGAATTGATTTGTGCCTTGCAGCCTGGACTTTTTCTGCATCATGAGCTCTCTCTTTCATTGGCCCATTGCTCTGTGGACTAATTTTGGCTGCTCATGATTGGACTTAATTGGGACAGGTCTCGTTTTGGTGAAGGGAATTGCTGGGGAATATTACTAAACTCCAGAAACCACAGTTATGTGTGTGTGTGAGAGAGAGTGAATGGGGTAGCACATCATCTCAATGCGGCCATGTTGCTGAGGCAAACTCACTGCAAAACAACTCACCATAGGATAACTCGCCATGGCCAACTTTCAGCAGAACAATCTATGTGGGATAATTAAAACAAAATAACTGTTATCCGCATTGTTTCTTCTACACTACTTCCATTTTTGTCAATGGAAATAATGTTGAAGAAGCAGAGATGGGTAATATTTATTGCACTGAGTTATACTGCATGGAACTGTCCCACAGCGAGTTGTCTCATGGTGAGCTAGCCACAGCGTATTGAACCATGGCAAGTTGGCTGAGGCGGCATGACAGCAGTGAGATGACTGCATCAGGTTGGCTATGATAAGATGACCAGGGTGGATTGGTCATGGCAAGATGGCTTCAGAAAGTTGGCCATGGAAAGTTTTCCCATTCTGAGGGAATAAGCTATACATTTGGGAATCAGATGATCCCCAATCACAAGACAGAAATTTTAGATGGTAGATAACAAGACAAAAAAAGTTCTTTAGTACACTGTGAATGCAGATTAAAAAACTGGATATCAATAATTAGATATTATATACATAATCCAAGCAGATAAATACTGTACATTACACTGTTGCATTTTTATTTAAATATAAAGGTGTTAAATAACAACATCACCAAAATGCTTTTAACACATTTTGGGACTTACCAAATAGACGTTGGTGGAAGACAAACTTGCCAGCTATGAGTCCTGTGAGAATGGCAAGTAGCCACAAAATCACTTTTAAAAAGTTCCAACCACCTCCATCAGGATATTTATTTGCAATGAAGGAAAAGCAGTTTCCAACAACAATGACGTTTGCTTCTGTTTGGCTGTGAGATACTGGATCTTCAGCAAATATTAAAAAATTAAAGAAGATCACTAGGTAGGCCACAATTAAGCGAGACCATGGATGCTGGAAGTAGTAGCGGAAGTTTTTTTCCATTCTTTAATGCTTCAATCCCTGCACACAAAAACAAAGTATGGGAATATTCTATTATATTCTTAAAACTTAGGAAGCTACATTTTCCTTCTCTTTCCTCCAAACCTTTTTCCTTTAGCAAGCCTCCCAGGAGCAATTATTTGTTTCAACCAGATTTCTCCCCAAAAGGTGATTTATTAAACACATTGTTGACAAATCAAAGAAAGTAGGATTGAATGAAACCACTTTACAAATGTAGCTTTTTATGTATTAGGCAACAAAAATTGGAAACTCTGAAGAAAAAAATATTTCGCAAAGACATACCTAATCTATATACTTGCCTATCAAAAAAACCTGCCAGTTTCTGAATTAATAGAATATAAGCCCATAAAAATACAATATAAAAGAAATACATGTAGGCAGCATTCATCCATAATATCACTGTATCGTTTTTATTTGTCTTCTGCATTAACTGTGTCCAAATAATGGATATGGATAAAACCCTATTGGAATTAGTGGCCTGTAAAATATTGTAATTAGTTTGTTCAAATGAATAAAAAGTGTTTCTGTTACATTTGAGCTAACGTTCAGGTAAATGTAATAATATAATAAAATTGAGTACAATTGTTAGTGGTTTTGTGGAACTTCTGCTGTATAAAAATGCAAGTGACTTGTACTTTTTGTTAGAAGTATCATTGATACACACTGAGTTTATTTGTTGCATAAAAATGAACTTATATGTTGCTTATATGTTGGATACAAGTTGGAATCTTGAAGCAAGATTTTTTTTTCACTTTTAAATTGTGCATATATTTTCGTATGTTTTCTGGTTTGAAAGGAAAAAAGAAAACAAATGCTTCTTAAAACAATGTTTGCCATCTGACAGTTAAAAGGTATTCCTCTTTAAAATTATACATTAATTATTATGGAATGGAAGATTGTTGCTGCCATTTACTATCAAACACCAATTAATATTTCAGAACACTTAATTGGCCTGGTTAATTGCCTACAATCGTGTATATTGATGGCTTCAAAACAGTGTTGAGTCCTGGCAACCACTATACTACACTAAGCTGGCATGCATTTTTATTTGTATATACTGCACTAAAAGTGATTTCCATTCATTCTTGCAATCTTGTCTAAAAGCCAAAAATCCTTACTATGAAACAAGAATGGGCGTTGGTAGAAGTTACCGTGAACGCCCTTTTTATCTATGCTGCAAGAGAGCCCAGGATGGGTTGACTCCTTCCAATGATGTCATTTAGCTGAGTCTGGACTAAGATATAAAAGCCAGCCCCCGGGAAAGACCCCAGCTTTGGCGAAAATACTTGACAGACTGAAAGGTTTCTCTGAAAGCACAAAATGATTACAGAAATATGTCTTACCCTCTCTGGACGAATCAAGGGAGGGGCTGGGCTCTCTTGCAGCAAAGATAGAAAAGGTGTTCACGGTAACTTCTACCAACGCCCATTCTCCTCCATTGAGAGCCCAGGATGGGATGGGATGGGATGCTGCATTGAGAGCCCAGGATGGGATATACCAAAGCTTGCATGTCCATGGGTGGGTCCTTGTCTGGCTCATCACACCAACTGTGGAACCACTTGTTGAAGCACCCGTCTGCCAAAGGCTGCAGTCGCCAAGGCAAAGGCATCCAGACGGTAGTGTCTGATGAAAGGAGATGGGGATGTCTACGTGGCTGCATGACAAATCTCCTCAAAGTATGCTTGGGTCGCCCAGGCAGCAGAAGTGGCCGCACTTCTGATACAGTGCGCTGTCACACCTTGGGGAACCGGAAGGGCCCCAGCTTTGCAGGCCTGCTCAATGCAAGACCTCATCCACTTGCTAATAGTAGAAAAGGCCTTTGCCCCAAGTGAGAAGGGAAAAAGGAAACAAATATGGCTTCCAACTTCCTGAAGGAGGAAGTGCGCTTAATGTATATTCTAAGAGCCCTTCTTACGTCTAGTGTGTGCCACTGCCGCTCTAAGTCATGGTGCGGGAGAGGACAGAAGTCAGGCAAAACAATGTTCTGGGACCTGTGAAACCAGGTATTAACCTTTGGAATAAATGAGGGGTCCAGACAGAGAACAACCCTGTCATCATGAAAGGAACAAAGGTCCTGTCTGATGGAAAGCACAGCAAGCTCAGAAACCTTCCTGGCAGAAGTGGTGGCAACAAGGAACACTACCTTCAGAGTCAGGAAACTAAGAGACACTGTTCTAAGGGGTTCAAAGGGGGGCTTTGTAAGGGCATTAAGGACCATATGAAGGTCCCAGGAAGGATNCAGGAAACTGAGAGACACTGTTCTAAGGGGTTCAAGGAGGGGCTTTGTAAGGGCATTAAGGACCAAATGAAGGTCCCAGGAAGGATATCTGTGAACCACCGGAGGGTGCAGGTTGGAAGCCCATTTCAAAAACCTCCTGACTGAAGTGTGATGGGATAAAGAAGGAAGCGATCCCCATGAAAGGAATGAGGAGAGGGCCGCAACCTGCCTGCCTAAGGTGTTGGGGGCCAAACCTTTCTCCAGCCCATGATGAAGGAAGCTAAGAACTTCTACCAACTGGGCTGAAGCAGGAGAAAGACTCTCCCTGAGGCAGCTGCAAGTAGGTTTCGATAACAGACTACTGAAACTACTGGATAGACTTGAAGCAAAGCAACACAACTGTTTTTCTTTGATTTTAAAATATGTTAGAAAACTTTGCTTTTTGTTTTTGCACTACAGATTGAAGGAGCAATTCACGTGAACTTTCATGAAAGGAAATCGCCCCTTCAAAGTTTTGCACAGCTTCATTATTTATAGACATTAAAAAAGCAATTCTGAAAATAACCAAAACAAAACTAATATATTTTGACTATCCAGCTCACCCAGACTTCATTATACTACAGTTTCCTAAGCCAAACCTGTCAGCAGTATTTTCCATACCTATCTCAGCCTCCTTATGACTCATAGAAAAGGCTAAATCTAGTGCATATCTAGTGACTCAGAACTTTATCCAAAACATCTAATGGGAGAAGGGGGGAAACAATTGGTAGAATAAGTGCTGTTGATAACACAACCCTCTGAACCATTTCTATAGTCTCTACTTAACAAAGGAAACTTGAAAACTAGTAATCATAAAGTAAGCAGAACTGAAGATTGTACTTTTAAAAGTCCAATAAATGTTTGGAAGATAGAATAATGAACAAAATATTTCATAATTGTCAGGCTTCAATGATCCTATCGATTTATGTCCTGGAGTGAAGCCCAACACATTATCTTGGTTGGGGAAGGAATGTCCGATCCTGCCATTTCCAACATATTGACTTGGTCGGGGAAAGTTTTCCACTCCTGCAGATCCCATCCTGGCTCGACTCATTTATCCCATATCACCACGGACATGTGACAAGGATGGGGGTGGGAGGAGGCTTATCGCTGACTCATCTCATTTCCCAAAATGAAACATGGAGGCTCATTGGGGTGGAATTGGGGGAATTAAGTCGCGGCTCGAGATTTAAACCACATACTGCTTGGTTAATTAGTTGCATTTAGAATTGCAGGGTGGAGGTACATAGGACTAATGGGGAGGGAGGATGTTAGTTAGCTGCGGGGGGGGGCTTCATGATACATTGTGCTGAGATGCAAATGATCTCAGCACTGACTTTATCCAGTATAACCGTTGTTGCCGTGTTTGAAGGACAATGAGTGAAAATAAATGTACCTATTCACAAAAACCCTGTGAGTAACATGGTTTATTGCTAGAATTCCTACAAAATCAAACAAAGACTAATAGAAAGACAGCGCTCACCTTTATTTTCAAAAAAACAGTTTATTGATAATCATGACAGAGGGCATGGATCCAGAATGGACATTGGAGGAAGGCATTGAAGTAGCTGAAGATGATGGTGGAGAAGGCAATGAAAAATGGACTGGCGAATGGAAAGAGAGGATGTGCCATTGTCAGTACCACTGGTAGTAAAACCCAAAACAAATAAGGTGCGATTAAGTGACCCCAACCATGGTTTGAAGGAGGAAAAGGGGAAAGAATATAGGCAAAAGGAGCATAAAATGGATTGGAAAGTGAAACATTGGCTGGATCCGATGAAAGTCATTGGGCAGTCCCAGGAAGTGACATGTTAGACATGTTAAGGATACAATTCGGGGAGGTGACTTTAAAAGAAAAAAAAGGAAAGGGGGGCCTCGATTCAAAAACAAGTATTACACCCTGAAAAGGACTTTCATATGCATCCAGTCCATTACGGTTTCAGGAGTCTGAGGTCGGAAGAAGATTGGAAAGATCGGACTTATGTTCTAAGAAAATGGAGGATAGGAATATGGAGGAAGATAGATATTCCATGAGACCTCAATCAGTAGACCAACAGAACATAGATTATGGAGCCCACTGGGGAGGTCCAGTACTGGGGAGGTGGGGGGGCCCCTCCTCTACCAGCCACGTTTGATGGGAATACAAATAAAGTAGCTGTTTTCTTAAGCCAAGTGTTAAACCATTTTGATTTATACTCCCATAGTTACCACTCAAATCGGTCCATGGTAGTGGCTGTTACCAGAGTGTTAATAGGAGAGGCATACGAATGGGCATCTGATCTATATTGCCATATAGGGCAGAGGAATTGGGGGATGTAGGATGATTTTTGGACATGTTAAGAAATTGGTTTGAAGATACATCTGCAGATAAGAAAGCAGAAGAGGATTTGTTAGCTGTGAAACAAAAAGGCAGAACAGCATGAGAATATGTAAACGATTTCTGACGAGTGGCTAGTAAATTCTCTTCGTTGCTGGAGAGTTTATTAATTCATGTATTTAAAGAAGGACTGGACCCTAAACTACATCAGGCTTGTCTATATAGAGATTCGTATGCTACATTGACTGATTGGTATCATGTGGCAATAGAATTAGATGATGGTTTATGTCGGTTGAGACTGAGGCTGGAAGGATTTATACAACCACGAAAGTTTATAAGCTCAAGCACAAAACCACAACCTAGAACAATATTGACACAAAATACTAGGAGAAAATGTAAATGTTTTTGCTGTGATAGACCAGGTCATTGGGCTATAGATTGTCCAATTCCACCTATGACAGTGAAAGATCCCCGATCTGGTTCAGAATTGAATAAGACTAAACCAAGTAGACGAGATTGGCATGACCAAGACAAGGCGAGCAACGGCGAAAGGGGAAGTAATAGTGAATTGCCAGATTATCCCAGTCGGAAGATGAAAGATCTCTTATGCAATGCAACATGGGAAAGGCTGAAAATGGACAGGTGAAATCGCAGATGAACCACAGATGGTAAGTAACCAGTTGATCCTTTTACGTTTTGACCCATGTATTTCATGGAATAAATGGACTTGATCACGGAATCAAGGTGGGGCATCAATGCCCCACTGATAAATTTGGGCGCTGCACGAAGATTGCTTAAGAACATAAGCAGTGGTTCGATAAGATTAAATTTTAGAGATATGAGAATTAGGGTGTTCCTATTAAATTCAAACAGTATGGATGAGTGAATATTTGAGTGGAGCTCCAAGCATCTAGAACCGAAATACATTAAAATGGTAGATGGGAAGCACTGGGAGTGGATTTTTTGTTGGATGAATTCTCCCCATGAGCGAGGCATTAATTCTGGGACTAGCTTGCTTAAAAATTGGGAGCCCACTATAACCAGCGAACACGGGTTATCATAAATTACTAATCCATGGGTCTATTTACACCACTGCCATACTATGATAGACTCACCTATCCATCGCCATAAATAGCAAAGGCCAAGTTGAAAGAGGGACACATCTACAAAAAGACTCTATCTGATTGAGTATAAGACTTAGCCAGTGTGTGTAATTTAATGAAGCATATGATACTGATGTTTTTCCACCCCCATCGACCTATGGATTGTGCCATAGAATTAATCCAGGATGGCATTAGCCAAACCTCATAATAGTATTCAATGCCGCAAAAGGTAGAAATGAGAAGAATGATAAATATAGATCAATAAAAAATTAAAAAAGGATTTTCACTCCAGGAAGGTCTCATAGAGCGCCAGTGTATATTCTCCAGTGGAAAAAAGATTGGCTGGATGTAGCTTTGTGATGTTGAGATATCAGGGTTAAATGCCGTCGTACTACCATTGTCGATCCTTACCAATTAATGAGAAGGACTTCTGAGCGTACAGTAGCAAAAGGACAGTATATGTAACAAAACTTGATTTAGAGAACACCTTTTGATAGAATCTATAATTTTGAGAAGGAGTATGAATAGAAAACCAATGTTTACGATTCCCTCTTTGGTGGTTCACCACTATAATTGTTATGCCAATTTGGTTGCAAGGAGCCTCCGCATAATTCCCATGGCAAACTGGATAAATGAAGTAGTTACATGAACATTTGTATAGGAGGATGTTTTTTAGCTTATTTAGACGACTATTTTGATTTATTCTGATTCTTAGCCAAGAACATTTAAATTACGACAGGTGTTATGTTTGTTTGTTTAAAATTCAATAAAATTCTTTATCAACAAAAAAAAAAAAAAATAAAAAAAAATAAAAAAAAATATTGGATGCCCAACTTTGTGTAAAATTATCGAAAGGTAAATTTCACATAAAACAATTAGATTGTTTAGGCTATCGTATTTCGGAACGAGGAGTGGAAATGGACCCCAAAAAAGTAGAAGTGATGTTAAAATGGCAAGCTCCAAAAACCAGGAAACAACTGCAGTTTCTTGGAGTTTGCAAATTTTTATAGACAATTTATTCCGTGTTTTGCTGATGTAGCTATGCCACTAATGGATCTATTACAAACTAAATCTATTGATGTTGAAAATCCAAAACCAAGCATGATGTTGAAATGGACTACCCAATGTCAAACAGCATTTAATAACCTAAAAAATCTGTTTGCACAAGAGCCAGTATTGAAACACCCAGACGCAATTTTACCATTTATCATTCAAGTGGATGCCAGCAATGTAGCAGTAGGAGCTGTTTTGTTGCAAAGGAATAAGGAAGGTAATTTACAACCATGTGTGCATACATCTAGGAAATTTAGTCCAGCTGAATGTAATTGGGCAATTTGGGAGAAGGAAGCTTTTGCTGTTTGCTGGTCATTGCTTACCTGGAGACATTTACTAGAAGGAGGTTCACAACCGTTTGAAGTATGGACTGATCATAAAAATTTGGAAGCACTCCAAAATCCACGTTGGTTGTCACCAAAACAAGTTCACTAGACAATATTTTTTAAAAGATTTAACTTCACGTTAAAATATGTTCCATCAGAGAAAACCTTTATGGCAGATGCTTTGTCACAACTTCCCCAGTATAATAGTGTGTGCGAGAATATAATCCAACCACTGATATCGGCTACCAATAGGATAGAATCTTTATGATCCACAATACTTACAACAGACTTACTTATGTTAGCAGAAGATGAATGGTTAATAAATAATAAAAATCAAATAAAAATGAAAAATGAGATCGTTTGGCAAGGAACTAAAATATATGTGCCGAACATGTTAAGATCAGTAGTATTAAAAAATGTCATGGCATTAAACAGGCAGGACATTATGGGTTCCTAAAAACATTACATTTAGCAAAACGACAGTTTTGGTGGCCAGATATGAGATTACACATAGAGAATTATGTGAAATCCTGTCCTGTCTGTGTAATAAATAAAACTAAAATTGGAAAGCCAGCAGGATTACTACAAACAGTGTCTGAACTGATAAAACCCTGGCAAGACATTGGAGTGGACTTTATCGTTGATTTACCAGACAACCATGGATACACGGTGATATGGACTATTATTGTCTGTTCTCCAAACACGCACATTTTGTCCCATGTAAAGGAATACCGTGAGCTAAAAAATTAGCCAAATTGTTTATACAATTATGATTACATGGGGTGCCTCAAAGAATAATATCGGAGAAGGGAATACAGTTCACCTCAAAATTCTGGTGAGAGTTTATACATCTGATTGGTTCAACACAAGGACTAAGTACAGAATATCACCCAGCTACCAATTGAGCAGCTGAAAGAGCTAATGCCGCCATCAAACAGTACCTTTGTTGTTATGTTAATTATCAACAAAGTAATTGGGTAGATCTGATATTGTATGCTGAAATAGTGTATAATAATACGGTACATAGCAGTACTGGTAATTTCCCCTTCCAAATAGGAAGCAGTATGGAATTTGTACCCATACCTGAATGGCCTCATAATGAACAAGAACAAAATGTAGAGACTACAACTACCTGGGCAGATAAAGTACAGAAGCAATGGGACTCAGTTCGAATCGCCTTGAAAAAAGCACAAGAAGCATATAAAATCCAAGCCAATAAAAAAAGATCCGCACAAACACAATATGACGTTGGAGATTGGGTATATCTATCAACTAAATAACTACACCTGGGTCTAGCTAGTAAAAAACTAGGCCCAAAATACATTGGACCATTTCAAGTTATACAAGTAATAAATCCTGTTAGTTGGTCTTCGATTTCCTTCTAGGTTCAAAAGAGTTCACCCCGTATTTCATATCGTTCTTCTAAAACCTGCAAATATGACACGACAGGAACCTAGATTGCATACCCCAGGACCAGTTCGTGATGACCATTACAAGATTGATGAAATACTCGATTCAAGTTGTAGACATGGAATACTGCAATATTTAGTTCAGTGGACAGGTTTATTGCTAGAATTCCTACGAAATCAAATGAAGGCTAACAATAATGTTCATGGGTAAGCAGTTCAAACTTTTCTATGAAGAGAAATTGGCCTTTGAATTCCTATTTCCAGATTATTCTGTTCTGAATTATATTCCAAAGAGTTGAAATTATGGCCCAATTCTCAGTGGAGAGTAAGATATATATCAACAGCATGTGACATAACTTCATTTTTATGTTGGCAAAGGGTTAAATGTCCCTTCTGTGGTCTTCCTGTCAGCTTATGTTTGATTTTTCTCAAGTTATTGGACTGCTGAAAATAAACAGTGTCAAATTACACAGAATTATTTCCATCTCCAGCAGATTAATTCTCAGAAAACAGAACAGAATAGGACTCAATTTGGTATGGTAAGAAAAGGCAGTGAAAGATCAGATTAAAAGTGGACCGGTGATGGCTTGGAGTTGCAGAGAAAAAAAATGCAGAAAAAATATCCTCTGATGTATCCCTATGGAAAAAGCTAACTATTAAGTCAGAAAGTGTCCAAATACTCATTCTAAACTGTATTCTTTTCTCTCTCCTGACCATATTACTCAGAATGGAGCATGAGCAATCAGCCATGTGCTTCTCAATATACATAACTGTCAGAAAAAAAGCAAAGGTGTCCTTTGTTCAATTGTATCTACTCTAGAGGAAAGTGTGCTCCTCTCCCTTTCCTAGTGGAGAGAGCCAGTGTTGTCTAAAGATGCTTCTGTGGTTATGTGACTGTCATGACTATACACCAAGATGTGCGGAATGCTGTTACCTACCCCTAAAGTGGTATCTATTTATCTATTTGTATTTGCATGCTTTTGAACTGCTAGATTGGCAGGAACTGAGGTAGGAACGGGAGTTTACCCTGTCATGACGTACTTGGGTCTCAGCTACCATGCACAAGGAGAGAACAAAACATATTTACAACACATAGACACACACTAATCAGTCACTGGGGTGAAAATTTGCACAATCAAACTCATGGTTTCATGGCAGCTGCTAAAAGGATTATAGAAACAAGAAAGTTGATATGACCACAGGCTATAAGATCATACAGCTAAGGAATAGTTATTCACTGTTTGGATGGTAACTGATAAATTCAAGAAACTCATTACAATTTTCAGCAAAATAATGATCTACCTACAACTTTGCACTGTTTATCCTAAGCTATCAGTAAAAAATAATAGCGCTAAAAGGTGAAACTTAAGAAAGGCATTTCTATTTTTGAATTTTCTATTAATTATAAAAAAGCAAGTGAAAGTGCCCCAGGCTTCATCAAGTAACATCCATGATCAGCACCATGAATGCCCTTCCTAGGCAAAGTAACTTGACAGCCCTGAATGAGGTCAAGAGAGAAAAAGAATGTAAAATTCTGCAGTATCAAGTATATCAATTTGCTTTAGAAGAAATAGCTGCCCTCTGTTTAAAAAGATGTAATTTTATCAGGAGGTACACAATTTCTTTATCTTAATTCAAATGAAAATATTTCTTTTAAATTGTAAATAATGTCATCAAAAGGACAATCAATCTCTCTTTTTGTCAAATATAAATACAGCTTTTGGCAGAAGAGGTAACAGAGATAACATTTATGAGAAAGGAACAAAATCAAACTTTTTTCCCCAGTGTCCTCAAAGCCTCACACTGGCTAACAAACCTTTTATATGAAGATTTTAGAAGGAAAATGAAAGTAACAGATCTGATAATTTTTTTGGACTCTTGTTCCACTAGAGGAAATTATCTCTAAACTGAAACAATGGCTCTACAACAATAATCTTACAAACTGATGATGGCCTCTTTAGCTAAATAGGCAAATCAGTTCCCATTTGAGGATGTACTAACACAGACTGAGACTTCTGATAAGAACAAGAAAATTATGACTGTCAATCAATATTATGCTAATGAATACAAACAGTGTAACGGTCTAGCCCCAGTAAACATTAAGGAACAGATTTATATTAAAGACAACTTTAAAAGTTTTTCATTATACTCCCAACAGCATTTTGTTGGAACATCTCAATGGAGGTGGTTGACTGATTAACAACTGATTCCACTTCCCCCCATTCTACCCTGCTCTCCCCATCTTTAATTGGATTTGTCTTGTTTTATTTATGTTTTGAGTATATTTATATTTATCTTTTGTGACTGTGAGCCGCCCATAGTTACTTTGTGGTAAGATGAGTGGCAGATAGATAGATAGATAGATAGATAGATAGATAGATAGATAGATAGATAGATAGATAGATAGATAGATAGATTGATTCTATGAGATTACTGGCTGACATCTGAATTTATATCTCCAATTTATTAATTCTTGGGTTTGGCTTGGTCAAGTTCCAATTGTGTGGTTTTTCTCCCTGGAGTGTACCAAAGCAGATTATCTAGTCAAGCCAGGGGGCTTCTATTTGAGAAATATATAATTTGCTTTATCATTATCCAATGTTGTATACTACAGTATACCTAAACATAAAATTAACTTACCAAGCTCTGAATCTGTAGATTCGTTGCAAGGTTATTCTAGCAGATTTTTAGCACAAAGTATTACCATATATAAGTATTTTTAGCACATAAGTATTACCATAAATATTATCTATCTAATCTTTCACATTTACATATCAGGAATATCAGTTCCCCTAGTCTTTTTTTTGTTTTAAGACTTGTAAACTGCAAGAGACGGTTCTAAAGTCCTCATACCAGATTCATACACTATCTATTAATAGCTGGTGGATCATCATGAGAAACAAATTTATTTAGTATTTTGACATTATAATATCCTTTATATAATCAGAAAATTATTATATAAATTTAGATAATATTTAAATATAAAGGATGCATTTTGTATCATTTATTACAAGGAAATACAATTTAAAACTCAATATTCTCAGACGTAATGTACTTCTTAAATCTTAAATCAGTAACAGTATTTATTTGGCATAGAAAGTTATGACAAATTAAAATATAACTAATATCAGTGAGCTGTGATATGGCTGCATATTAAGGAACATATTTCAATAAAGAAATGACAACTTATTGAAAGCCACAGATTGCTCTTTTAATTTAATATATTGATAAGATCAAATGTTCACATAGAAATATTTATTGATATAGTTTATTTATTTAGATTTAAAATAATTAATATTACATTCTGAACTTTCTGCACATAAGTCATTTACTTCCTTTTTCCTGAGCTTTTCTTAGATTTTGTTTCATTTTTATTTTTTTAAAAATTGATTTAAAAATCTTTTTAAAAAATGTTACTAAGATTTTAGCTATGGGAATTAGCAAGTTTTATTTCATATTTTAATGAAATTTCTTTCTGCAGGTAGTCTTCAATTTCCAACCGTTTGTTTAACAATAGTTCAAAGTTCAGAAAAAATATCTTATGACCCACCTACAAAGTTACAACTGTTGCATGACTCCCAGTCACATGATTGCAATTTGGGAACTCGGCAACCTGTAACTAGTTGTAGCATCTTACAGTCATGTTATCAAAATTTGTGATCTTTCTAGCAATCTTTCAATAAGCAAAGTCAATTGAGGAAGCCTGATTCACTCAGGAACTGCTTGATTTGCTTAATGACAACATGATTCGTTTAAAATTAGGATCCAGTCACATGATAACTTACTTTTCAACAAATCAACCGACAACAGAAACATCAGTCCCAATTGAATTTGAATTTATCTACTGAATTTATGCTTTTACTCTTCACTGTATCAAGCAAATGTTTAGCTCATTTTTCTCATGAAAAAGAAAGCTAAATATGTTTCAGTAGGGTCTGCCAGAATTTCTGTTTTCATTCCAAAGGTGAAAGCAGCAAGTACATGATGGGGGAGAGGATGTATGACATAATCATTCTGATCACACACTCACACACACACACACACACACACATCTCTTGGCAGAAAGGCAAAAAGTTAAGAAAAGAATTGGTTCTACAATAATAACGTTTTACAAGCCAGTAAATAGTTAATGGTTCAGAACATATGCTAGCTAATTTGATTTTTCCCCCCTGCCATTTTCAGGATCAAGGATTTCGATCAACGTTCTCTTTTTTATCAGCTAATGAACAAATTTCTAATTTAATAATTGTGCTCTTTGTGTTTCTCATAAACAGGTTGACTGAAATCATACTCTTTATCCCACAATCTCCAGCAGCAGTTTTTAACAAAGAATGAATCTCAAGTTTCTCTTCCCATGAACTAAATATGAAACATTTAAAAGAAAACATTGAAAAGAAAACACTGAAAAGAAACAGTGTTGTTTCTCTGTCATATAATATATGTTGGTATATGCTTTCTTGCATGCTTGCTTGCTTCTTGCTTATTTATTCCAATCACACTTGCCCAGGAAAGAATTCTACTCTATTCTATTCTATTCTATTCTATTCTATTCTATTCTATTCTATTTACGTAGTGTATATTAGAGGTGGAGACTCAGAGCTGTATGCAACAAAATTTCATTTTAATGCATGTCGATTAGTGTACATTCTAAGTGACAATAAAGTTATTCTCAGTTCTGATACGATTTCCAGCCTCTTCCCTGTCTGAATGGAATAAAACATCAGAACATAGAACAACATATTTGGAAGGGACTTTGGAGGTCATCTAGTCCAAACCCCCCCCCCCCGCTCGTGCAGGAGAGTCTATTCTAAATATTAGCCTCCACCTAGGACAAAGACACAGAAGGATGCTAATGTTAAAACTATCTTGATCAGAGTCCTATTTTCCAATAGAACCTTATTGTGGAAACTGAAGTCAGTGTTTAATGCCCTGTTTCACCACCACCATCCCAATTTCTATATTAGACAGTATTAATGAAGGCCCAGTTCAAAATAGTTTATTGTACGATAAGCATCTGTCAATCAGTGGAGCTCAGGAATTATTCCTTTCCCTTGTTAAATAAGTCTATGTCACTGTATGTTCTTATTTAAGTGGGAAGGTAGTTGATTCTGATCTGTCTTAGTTTTTGTTTTTGTTGCAACATGTTCTTTTGTACATAGAATTCCACACAGAATTCTAAACATTATTGGTATTTTCAGAAGAAAAAAAAACAAACTACAAAAACTAGAAATGAAAGAATTTCTTCTATCATTTTCTTTTTCTATGTCTGTACTCTGTTCTTTGTTCCTCACAACATATCTTCGGGTTTAAAGAATTGACACGTGAAATTTTCCATAGGATTCTTCTTGAGCTGTCAACACACCTCTAAAAGCTAAAAGGATTGCCCAATCTTTTGTGATCAGAATGTAAGGCATTAACCAAGCAACACAAGAGAAAAGTCAGGCAGATTAACCATAAGAGGGCCTTCAGACAAAGGCTTTAAGTTATAGGAAGTCAGATTCTGACTGACTGTTAGAGAAAAGAGCCAGACAATGGAATCAATTGCCAAAGGTAAGATTGGGCTCTTATGGAACTTGGGCCAAAAGTAAGGTTGGGTTTTATGGAATGAGTTCAGGTGCAGAATACACCTGACCAAAGCAGGGGTGGGTTTCTACCGGTTCTGTCCACCTCTGCAGAACCGGTAGCTCTGAAGAGCAGCAGACATAGAACTGGTTCTATGTCTGCTGATGTTTTTGCCCACCCGCCCACCTGGGCTCTTACTTGTTCTTTATTTTCTGATTTTTCAACTTCAGCTGCTGAACGAGGCACAGCTGTAGTTAAAAAAACAAGAAAAGAGGGCTGTTTCAAAGGCTGCTTCTCGGCATGCAGCGTGCTAATGACGATTAACAGGCGCGCGGCTCACAGTGGGCAGGGAAGCTCGTAAATCCTGAGCCAGTAGTTAACCATGTGGTATCCCACTCCTGGACTGAAGTATTTTAATTTAGATTAGTACCTTGAACAGGAATTAGACTCAATGGCCTAATTGGTGCCTTGGATTTTTTTTGATTCTATAATTATAAGTGTGTTATTTTCTATTAGACTAGATGTACTATGTACTTCAAGATACATGTGTAAGTAGTAAGAAATGACAACAACCAATGGAATAATTGCGTACTAATATTAAGAAAAAATACTGACATTATGATTTGAGAGTAGGAGATAGAAAAACAGTGGATTTTCAAGGTGCCACCCTCTCAAAAAATTTGGAAATAAATTGGTAAATAAATAATCCTTTAAATGAAACCTGGTGTATTTTGATTTTTTGAATGAATCTTCATTCAAAATTCCTTTTCATTAAGCTATAGTTCTCTAATAACAGCCACATGAAAAAGAAGTTTCACGAAAAAGTTTTAAACAGAGGAATGTTGTAATATAACACTGGCATCTACAATTCAAGGAAAAGCAGTGAAGTTTCTCCAGGGACATATTTGTCCCAACCATCGGATTAGTTTGAATTAATATCCTAGCATTAGACAGTACATCTGGACCTGAACTTGTCTATTTTTTAATTATTAGATTTCATTGTATCCCATTTTAAAAAGCAATGCATATATTTTTACATTTGAACATGATGACTCCTTCCTTTCATTGAATTCATTAATGCTGCTTTCGAAAGTTGATAAAGAGGCATTTTCCCATTAAGAAGACTTCAGCTCACCCCAGTACTTAAAATATCTACCTAAATCATTATACAGCATACTCATATAATAATATAGCTGTTAGCAAAGATAAGAAAAGCTCTTCCATTGACTAGCAAATCAAGTAAAGAAAAGAAAGAATTGAAAACCATACTGTAATTAAAATGTCAGCTGCCACTTTCTAAATCTACACTGAATAAAATGTGGAAACTTGAATGTAATCTCTTCTCAAGTGTCAAAAATGAATTTAAACAGCATCACAGGAAAATAATCATGCTCACATAATCCTCACTGCATTTAGACTGCTCTTCTGTATGTTTACTGTGCACTGCCAAACTCAGCAATCTCTATCAATCACAGGTGGAAACCACTGGAGGCAGCCTTTTGAGACCTCTTCAAGTAGAAAAGAACAAATTTGGAATGAAGATTTAATTATTATTTCTAGCACACAATACAGCATAATTCCAATTTCTCTCGTCTCCTCAGTGTTTTACCAAATCCCATTTAATTTAATTCACATGCCATCATTATACAGTTTTCTCCAATACAACCCACTCATAACAAAGAGAAAATACTTCAAACTGAAAAGCGGCAAGGTCAATGCTACATCTTCAAGACAACTTTAACTTTTAACCTGATTAGAGAAGAATATGCAGATACACTGCTCTAGTGCACATATCCAATTATCAGATATTAAACCTATGCATATAAAAAAATTAATGATGAATGTGAATATAAAAGAGACAGAAGAGGGAAACATCACATTAACACACATTTTTACTTTTATATTTTACCTGCTTAATGCAAACCACTTTGCATTAAGTAATTTGACTGAGAGAGCTATACACATTGACCATTCCTCTTGTAATTTTATATTACACATGCAATTTTTTTCCTTGAACTTTATTTCTATTCATTCAAAGAAGAATGTACATTTTCCTAATTCATGTGAAAAATATTAATACTGGAAGCAGCACATTTTTTTAAGCTTCGTTTTCTTACATATCCTTCCTTATCTTGATTTTTCATGCAGAAATAGACCTATGCATGCTGTACCTTAAAGGTCTCAGAGCAAGAAAAAATAAATGGGTGGCAGCATCTTCAGTGATAATGTCCATATTTTTTTAAAAAAAAATTAAGTTTAAAATAAATACATAATTATTAAATACTTGGGTAAATTTAAACAGGAAATATTTTGAGAAGATCCAAACTGCCTCATGTAGAGCTAGAGAATTTATCTATATAAGAACTGTTCATTCCATTCCATATAAAGCTTTAATAATTCAAAGCAATCACTCAAATTGCTTGATTTGAGAAGAGGAATGAAGAAAACATGTACATCCCTTTGATCCCGAATAGTTCTTTTAATGACTTTCCAAATAGAAATTAAGTTGCAATGGTAGTCAGATTAGAAGTTCGAAGACAAATTAGTAACATATAAATTAGTTCAGTATAATTCCATAATTGAATCATGCTATTTCACATAGTATTAATTCATACTTCTTTTCAACCAAATAAATTATATATATTTATCTGTGAAGATATTTTAATCCACCTATTGATAAGAATAGATATATTCACTCTTGCAGTTTTCTATTACTTTTCATATTTAAAAGCACAAAGCAAAGAAGGAATATAAAGTAATGTCTTGCATGTATGTAAGACATGGTTGCTAGGCAACTAATAGATAACAAGCCTCAGAGAGAAGAAAAGTATGTTTCCAGTTCTGGTTAACTTTTACTTACACATGGAAAATCTTAGTGAAAAGCTCAAATGGAGTTCAGAAGGATGCTTCTAGCACCTTATTTTACTGGAGTCACTAATAAAGGCAGGATACAAACAAATAAGCATATATTATTATTTTCCCCACAACTTATGAATGAGTTGGGCTGAGAAAGAGTGCCTGGTCAAAGATCACCTAGCTGGCTTTCATGGAGTTCACAGATAGATCAACCACATTGTCCTTTTTCTTTTTCTTTTAATACGGTCAGTGCTGCAATCCCTGCAATTTTCTTGGCAAGATTTCAGAAATGGTTTGCCATTTCCTCCTTCCTAGGACTAAAAAAGAGTTACTGGCCCAAGGCCACCCAGCTGGTTTCCTACCTAATGTGGAACTACAACTCACAGTTTCCCAATTTCTAGCCTGATGTCTTTAACTATTATACCAAACTGGTGCTGTAGAGTTTTATTTATCCTAAAACAGAATGTTCTATGCTCAACATGAAAGTATTCAATAAATGATGGGAAATCAAGTCATGCACATCTGTATGCTAACCACAACTTATTTTTCTATAATAATAGCATAAACTCAATAAATAGTAAACAACATATGTGAAAAATGCAAATTACATGAAATTACAACATATTGAAAGTATTAAGAAATGTATAATCATTAATCACATTAAAAGATCCTGAACAAGTTATCTTTATGTCCAGTAAAAATCTGTTATAGTTATAGTGCCCTATAACTGAAATAGAATGGTCATCTGTAAGTCTGGTAATTAATTCAATTTTATTTCATCATTATCATATATGATATATCATTTTTGTCTTAGTTCCCAACTATTACTAAAATTAAGTATGCTACAATGCAGTTTACTAATGGGAAGATATGTTTAAGGAAAGGATTGAAACAGAAAATATACTTTAAAAATACCGAAGAATAAATTTACAAGAAGCTAATTTTATTTTCTAACAAAAATCATAAAAGTAAAATTAAAAATACTTTTAAAAATACATATTCCAATCTGTTATGTAGCACTTAATATGAATATGAGAATAGTTAAATACATTTGATATAATAAATCATTCAATATGTCCAAAATTTTATATTTAATTCTATTAGCTATGCAACAGATTGTTAAAAATTAAAAGTTTTGAAAAAAAATAAAATGGTTAAAATTTAAGACTTTCCCTGGTGGAAAGTTATGTTTTTCAGAACCTAAAAAGGAGCAGATGCTTATTATGTTCAAAATTAGCATTTTTATCTGACTGACTCTTATTATTATATCCTGATTACCCCTCAAGTCAAAATCAGGAATAGATTTATAACTATTTGTTATCTTGAACAAGAGAAACATAAAACATCATATGCTAAACGTAGACCCCGAAGTTGTTTAATATGACAAGAATAACTTAATTATGCCTCCCTTTTCTTTTTCTGGCTTAACTTTTACTTAACCTTCAGTAAAATTAAATTAAATTTTAAATTCATTCTAACAAAAAAAACTGCATGTAAGATTAACTTCCGTTTCCTCTTTACATTCCTTCTATTGTACTTACCATTTTTCAACAATTTACCTTTTTAAAAGAACCATTTATGGTAACTGTTGTGCATAATTATAAGTTATGAAATTGTACAAAGGGGGGGGAAGACCCCTCCTGCCTGTTGCTATGAAAATCGATACACTATTTTAAAGTCCCATTAAATAAATCAAATTAGTAAGTCTATGACTGCAATAAAACACTGTACTACTGCTCCAATGCAAATTGTTCCAAAAGTTTAGGAAAGCCCATTTCAACGTCCTTCCAATTCTATATATAGATATTATTCCTTAAAATTTAAAATGTCGATACAAGGCAAAGTTCTTTTTGTCATTTTGACCTATTGAAATCAAACAAGTATACACTATCTCACAAATCCTTCCCAAAATATTCACATCTACATCGAAGCCAACATAAGAAAAAGTGTAGAAAAAAAATGCATCTAAGAGCCGTGGTGGCGCAGTGGTTAGAATGCAGTATTGCAGGCTACTTCTGCTGATCACCGGCTGCCAGCAGTTTGGCAGTTCAAGTCTCACTGGCTCAAGGTTTGACTCAGCCTTCCATCCTTCTGAGGCCATTAAAATGAAGACTCAGATTGTTGGGGGCCATATGCTAACTTTGTAAACCACTTAGAGAGTGCTGTAAAGCACTATGAAGTGGTATATTAGTCAAATAGATGACCAAGTATTTTAAAATTTTATGCACATCTTATTTATACTCAACATTGCGTTAGGCTAGAGAAAAAGTTAAAAGTTTGAAAATGTAAAAACTACAATTCTTGAAAAAAAATCATAATGCCCAGATTCACACATAAGCCAAACCCAAAACAATTACATGAAATGTGAATGGCTGCTTACTCCTATTTACAAATGTACCACACACATTTTTCTTATTGAAATGTTTTGGCAATATGACACTGAAAGTATAAGTTGAGAAAATTAGTGGAGCCTCTAACATGGGGAGCAAAAAGGAGAAATGGGACCCCATAGGGTCTGTGCAAGCTAGTGAACTAAAACTTGAACAATATTCACCAGAGGACAAACCCTGATTGTAATTATATATTATTTTTTGACAAGTGAACTCAGAAAATTTCAAAATAAATAAATAAAAGCATCAAGCAATCATATTAAAGACTGTAGACAGCATGAGACTTTCCAGGGGCTTTTTTTTCATCACTTAGGAAAAGAACCCTACACAGAAAGAATATTCAACTTGTAGATCCCATGTCCAGCTTTTTAAAAGATCAGGAAGTAGGTAATATGAAACACTTCCCATGTGACACAATGGAAAGTCATGCTAATAATCAATATTATATTAGAAGTCTATATTATTTGACCCTTGTAGCAGTTTCCTATGAACCAATAAAATGTTCAGCTTTAAATAATAAGGAATTTCTGTACTCTAAAGTACAATAGTATCTGTATTATATTCATCAATGAATCTAACTACAGATTCTTGAGCCTGTCATTCTTCTCTCAATCTACTTTCTCTAACCAAATTTTGGAGAGGATAAAATGGAATTGATACACAATGTCACAGAGTCAGACATGACTTTGCAACTGAACAACACAATGTTGCTGTGCACTCTTGAAGAAAGGACAAAATAGACAATAACGACATATGGGAGAAAATGTTCCTCAGTGTATTTAATTTCACAGGATAACAATAATGGGAGAAAAGGCAGTTCTACATCTTAATGCAGTTCTTCTATACTAGTAGAACAAGTGCACAACTTAACCAAGGAATATTTGACATAAAGCTCATTTGTGAACTTCTCTCAGATGAATCAAAACAATGCAATGGATTTTACACTTGCCCAGGAATAGTGTTATAAAAGTAGCAGAAGCTTTGCAATAGGATGACATCAATTGATACAATCTAAATAAAACAATCTGGAAGCTACTGAGAGATACACAGTTCAGAAAGTTTTCTTTTGCCAGCTTTATAGTATGATAACATTTGAGTTCAAAATTCCAACGTAATAAACAGAAGATGGCAGAGGACAAAAAAGAACAGGGTTAACTTGGCAAAAACTTCAGATCCCCAGCTCCTATTCAATTAATCCAGATTTTTTAGTCTATTAACCTGTTTGTTTCGCAGCTTAAACAATCTTGGAGGAGAAATTAATTTGGATTTAAGTAGATATCATTATTTTAGCTAATGGATTTATTTCCATTTTTGGAAGCCATTTTTACATATTCATTTTTAAAAGACAATCAGGACAATCATCTAATTATATGCATTGAAGAATATGACAGCAGAACTCTCCTATACCACCCCCAAAGTTAAAATATCCTGAAGAGATATGGGATCAGAAATATGTGTACAGTTTTTCATTTGGTCTTAGACTGAAAGAAAACTACAAATGCCTCATGCTTTCTTTCCAAAAGTATAATATTCTGATAATTTCTTTGGTTTAAAAAGACTAATACTTATTTTATTTTCCTATATACTGAAGTCATTATTGTTATGCAGAGATGATCACATGCTCTCTGAGTGGTCCAATTTTTTTGTCAACTTCATCAATACAAAGGGACCTATTTCTTTATAAGGAAAAAGGTACACTTTGCATTGGGGCCATAGATATAAATGATAAATTCCTAAAAATATGTATTTCATAACAGCTGTGTTGAAAGAACTTTAACTATAAGTAGGAAAAGCTACGGTACAATCAAGTTGTTATGGCAACTAGAAGAGTCAGATAGAGAAAAAGACAAAGAACATGCACTGCTGTAATCCTACCAACACCATAATCCTGTTATTAAAATTTATTAAAGAGCTGACATTCCTACAGCTGATCTTTAAAAAAAATGCTTAATTATTGTACTACTACTAGAATTCAGACTGGCAATAACTGCCTGCCCTGCATTTAATTCAGAATGGGATGATCATGCATTGTTTTCCAAACATTAAAGTAAATCTACATTGTTCTAACACCATTGAAAGACTGCAACTTGCCATTCACCCAAAGATTTACCAAGAATATGAAACTAAGTATGAAACCGAGTGACGAAACTGAGTCTTGACACGACCATTTTTCCCAATTTAGAACTATTTTTGCAGTCAAGGAGATCCTGAAATAAGAAGCAGCCTTATATTTATATCATGCCACTCAGAATGGTTAAGCAAGCTTTGATGGTTCTCTAGAGGATTGAGGAAAAGATGTCAACTGTATGTTGATGACACCTGCTCTTTATTTCTGTGTGATGTATCTGAATCAGGAGAGATTTTACAGAACCAATACCACTTCTTCAAAGAAGCAGTGGACTGGACAATGGTCAATAAGAATCAATCAATAAGTCAATCCGAATGGCAACAAGACTGAGGCATTGTGAATGAGTAATTTTCAGTCTAGCATTAGAAGAGGTGCCTGTTTAAAACAGAATTTTATTCACTCTGTTGTTGACAATTTATAAATGCTCCTGTATTCATTATTATTGTTGAAAGCTTACACAATTTCTGTAACTATGAGCACCTATTAACTGCTATGCTTTTCTCAGATACTGTGATTCAAACAATGATAATCTCAAGACTGAATCACCAGATCACTGCATGTAGATCTGCTCTTGGAACCAACCATGAAGCTATAGCTACTGAAGAAGCTATTTTGTTATTTACTTATTTGGAGAATTTGTAAATTGCTTCAGTTATGAGACTCTTAATAACTATGTTGCTGCTTACGGTTCTTAATTACATTTGCAAAAGATAAGCAGAGGCTGCTGGTCCTCTGTTGAGCAAGATTCAAAATTCAAGTGTTAATTCAGAAAAATATCTTGAGGCTCAACTGCAGGGAAAGTTTTGCTCTTCGTAGTGCACATTGCAGATGGCTAATCCGTGGCAATTTTGAGGAGGGCTTTTACTCTTGCCCCATGGAATATTAATTCACCAGAGCATGGCAAAAGCATGTTTTAAGCATCTAATGCATGCTTTATATTAATTCCCTCTATTCTTTTTAATGGATAGTTTTTATTTATTAACACAGTTTTATAAGGCTTGCCCTAAAAAGTGGTTGCAAATATTTAACATAATTACATTTAAAAAGAAGGGCCTTGTGACTATGAGTGCCTATTAAACTACTGTATGTTTTTCTCAGCTACTATGATTCAAACATGGATAATCTAGAGACTGGGTTACTGTAATGCATATAGAACTGCCTTTGGAACTGATGATGAAGCTATAACTATGAACCAAGTTTTGGACTCAACTTGTACTTTTTATCAGTTAAAATCAGATCTCCCTATGAAAAAAGATCAAGTCTGGCTTGAGAATTAAGAACTATATATTAAATATAGAAACAATGCAAGGGAAAAAATGGAGGCCAAATGAATCTTTGGTTAATTGTAGGGCAAAAATGTATTTGGTGCCCAATGGAAAAAGAATATCTGCCCAAAGAAAGAACAAATGTCCACACCAGTGATAGGTTTTAAAATAAGAACAAGAACCTGATGGTATTGAGTATACTCAATAGGAAAGAATGAAAGAAAGGAAAGAATGAAAATCTCAGGCAGATCTTTGACTTCTTGGCTCTGTCAAAACTGACTGACACCAATCAAGTGCTATTCCAATTAATGAATTTTCTTGAGGGTGCCATTTTCCATTTTTTTGATCTGGAAGGAAGAACTTGAAGGTTGGACAAGACTTAGTAATCAGGGAGGGATAAGAACATATTAGCAATTCCTTAGAAATAATTCCTTTTCATGTAATCAGTGTAGGGACCACATAATTCTTGCTAATGCAACTAATGGAGAAAACTAGATTCTGACTTCTCTGCAATCCTCCATATGCTACTATATTGGAACTAAATGTAATGTATCAAAGGTAACTTCAGCAAAATGAAAAAAGAAAGCATCATTATACAATAATTGAGAACCAAAATGTCTGAACAAGCAGATCTACAAACAATGACAATGATGCCAAAAGGGTAACGTGTGTGAAGATGGAATCACAGAAATATTACTGTCATGTACTTGTATCAGGATACTTTCCAAAATTAAATAAGGACAAAGTACAAAAACATGAAGATCTGACAGAGCAGCAGCAGGTTCTTTTATCTCCCCCCAAAAAGTAGCAACAAGTATAGTCAATATAATCTAATTTATGCAAACTCGGAGTACCCACATCTATAGACCAGGTAGTATCAAATACTAGCCCATTGCCTGCAATATTGCAAGTGTGCTAAAATCATCAACAACTTTTCCTCAGGGATGAGAATGTGTCAGCCCCACTAGGTAGCCCAGATTAAGAAATCAACTTAACAAGGAGACTAAAACTACTTTTAGATATAGATTATAGAATCTATAAAACTACTTTTAGACATAGATTATAGAATCTATAATCTGTATCTATTGGCCAAGTATAGGTGAAACTCAACAAATTAGAATATCATGCAAAAGTTCATTTATTTCAGTAATGCAGCTTAAAAGGTGAACTTAATATATGAGATAGACTCATTACATGCAAAGCAAGATAGTTCAAGCCGTGATTGTCATAATTGGGATTATTATGGCTTACAGCTCATGAAAACCCCAAATCCACAATCTCAGAAAATTAGAATAATAAAACAAGAATTGTACATGGAACAATATCGGACCTTTGGAAAGTATAAGCATGCATATGTACTCAGTACTTGTTTGGGCCCCTTTTGCAGCAATTACTGCCTCAGTGTGCCGTGGCATGGAAGCTATCAGCCTTGTAGCACGTGCGTGAGGTGTTATGGAAGACCAGGATGTTTCAATAGTGGCCTTCAGCTCTTCTGCATTATTCGGTCTCATGTCTCTCATCTTTCTCTTGCAATGCCCCATAGATTGTCTATTGGGGTTCAGGTCAGGCGAGTTTGCTGGCCAATCAAGCACAGTACACCTATGGTCATTGAACCAGTTTTTGGTGCTTTGGCAATGTGGGCAGGTACCAAGTCTTGCTGGAACATGAAGTCAAGCATCCCCATCAAGGCTCATCTGCAGAAGGAAGCATGAAGTGCTCCAAAATCTCTGGTAGACAGCTGTGTTGACTCTGGACTTCATGAAGCACAGTGGACCAACACCAGCAGATGACATGGCTCCCCAATCAACACAGACTGTGGAAACTCCACACTGGACCTAAAGCATTTTGGCAGTGTGTGCCTCTCCATTCTTCCTCCAGACTCTGGGTCCTTGGTTTTCAAATGAGATGCAAAAGTTTGCTCTCATCAGAAAAGAGGACTTTGGACACTAAGCAACAAACCAGTTCAGTTTTTATTTAGCCTAGTACAATGCTTTTGACATTGTTGTTCAGGAGCGGATTGGACAAGAGGAATATGATATTGAAGCCCATGTCCAGGATCTGTCTGTGTGTGGTGCTCTTGGCACACTGACTCCAGACTCAGTCCACTCCTTGTGAAAGTCCCCAACACTTTTGAATGGCCTTTTCCTGACAATCCTCTCCAGGCTGCGGTCATGCCTGCTGCTTGTGCACCTTTTTCTTCACAATTTCCCCTTCCACGGAACTTCTATTAATGTGCTTTGATACAGCACTTTGGGAATATCCAATTTCTTTTGCAATTATCTTTGGGAGTTTCCCTCCTTATGAGAGGGTGTCAGGGATGGTTTTTTGCACAACTGTCAGGTCAGCAGTCTTTCCCATGATTGTGATTCCTACTGAACCAGACTGAGAGACCATTTAAAAGCTCAGGAATCCTTTGCAGGTGTTATGGCTTAATTAGCTGGTTAGAGGGGGACACTTTGAGCCGAGAATATTGAACCTTTTCACAATATTTTAATTTTCTGAGATTGTTGGATTTGGGTTTTCATGAGCTGTAAGGTAAGCCATAATCATCTCAATTATGACACATCACAGCTTGAACTATCTTGCTTTGCATGTAATGAGTCTATCTCATACATGAGGTTCACCTTTTAAGTTGCATTACTGAAATCAATGAACTTTTTGCATGATATTCTAATTTTTTGAGTTTTACCTGTATACATAAAAAAGATATATCTGTCAAGAGTCAAGAATCATAAGGTATGACACTGAATGATAGTCATAAGGTGCAATAATATTTTATTGAGATTAGTTTGAATAAAATAATCTTGGAAGTCTGATTATTCCATCCCTTTTCCATCTTCTCATAGTTCAGTGAATTAGCAGCACTTCTAATTGAGCCACTTCCAAATGTCATTTTCTTCTGGATTTAAAAGAGGTTTTGGCCCCTTTTACCTTAGTAATGTGGTTTCTGTACATCTCTATCAAGGCCATCTTCTTTACTCTCTACACAATAGGCATTTACTAAAATGTATTTATCAACAATTGCTTTTATGTTGCTGTTATTCTGTTAAAATGTTGTAATTAAGGAAGGACTCTGGAGATTGGGATTGCAGAAAGGAAAGTTTTATTACAATGCTGTTTTACTGAAGTTACTGTGATTGGATGTATTTTTTGTTATTATTTATCTATTTTGCTGACTGTTGTATTATGAAGAAATGACATAAATAAATATAAATAAATATCTTTAATTGATAAGGAAATAGTTTTCCAGTCTTCTATTATATCATTATCACCTTCATCTTCATCTGGTTTCTCTGTAGATCATATACATTTTTCTCATATTATTATTAAATGTAACCTCTTCATATAGGCCAGTAAGATTTTAAAAAGATAGGGCAGATTAACCAAGCAATGCAGCCATATTGTGCTTCTAGAGTCATTTGGCAATCTCTGAGGAATGACTAGCTTTTCACATCATAAATAAAAAATTCAGATTTCCTTGCCTGAAATAGAGTTCCAAGGAGCTCTATTTTTCAAGTTGTAATGACAAACTGTATAGGTAAGGAAGACTGAAAAATATCTCTTAATATTTTTTATCTGTCTAGAGAACAATTCCACAGCTTTATGTTAAGCTCTTCTACTCTAAGGATTTTATTGCTTTTTAGGAGTTAATATCTACAGCTACATCAAGCTCTCTCTCAATTTTTCTTGCAGCTTTATGAAATAGACATTTTATTAAGTCATATTATTTCTACTTTTCCTTGTGGTTATTTTTTTTAATAAATATTTATTTACTGCAAATGCTTTTATGCTGTATCCATCTATGAGTCGAAGATATTTTACAACAAGGAATGCAATGTATAAAATTACATTAATTCACAAATTATCCAACAATCAAACATACTAAAATTTAAGTTGCAATACCATTCAACATAAATTATACCTTAAAACAACAAAAACAAATTTCCTTACAATGAAAATGCAGCCAGATTCATTCCAAACATCTACCTTGCCTAAATCTCAAAGACACATTGAAAGATCCACATATTGCATTGAAATATTTCGTGAATATTAGACAGAAGTTTACAATTCTTATATGTCATGGGAAATTATTCCTGAGAGGAGTTGCTGCTCTGAATGCTCACCTCTGAGTCTCCTGGACTTGCCTCCTAGGAGGCTGGGGAGTCGGATGTGAGCATGGCAGGCAAACAGTCAACACTAGTGCATTCTTTTCTATGTGTATTCCCCAATGTGTACCCCTTCCTCTCCAATAATGTAATTAAAAACATTAATTCCCTGCTGGTTAATCATCTTAACACCAGGGTAAGCATTCCAAAACATAGAAGAATGGGGGGGGGGAGGAAAGCTGAAGTAAAATTATAAGCACAGTCACAAACCACTTCATTTAGTGGTCACTAAGTTACTGGTCTCAATTGTGGTTGCTAAATGAGGAGTCCTGAATTATAAGCAGGTAAAAGCCCAAAGGTGCTTTTCAAAAGGCAACTGGACTTTCTTAGGTTTTTCTTGAAAATGGGTGTTGGGAATGGGTGTTGGGAACCTGAGAATGCCCTTTCTATCTATGCTGCAAGAGAGTCCAGGATGGGTATGACTCCTCCCTCTGATGTCATAGAGCTGAGTCTGCTACTATATAAAAAGCCAGCCCCTAGCTGGCTCCCAAGCTTTTAAGCGAAGATCTGTAACAGACGTAGGGTGCTTATGGAAGATAAATCACAACAATTAATTTACCCCTCCCCCACCAGGACCAGATGCCTAACGGTGGGGCTGGACTCTTGTCAGGCAGGCAGACACAAGGCTGCAGAAGCCTGGCAGGAAGCAGGAAGCAGGCATGCACCAGGCTGCAGGCAGACTGGCTTGCAGGAGGCTGGAAGGCAGCTGGCAGCAAGGCTGGCAGGCAGGCAGAGAGCAAAGGCTTGCAGGGATGCTGGCCAGCGAGGCTGGGAGGCAGGCTGGCAGGAGGCTTGCAGGCAAGGGCTTGCAGGCAGGCATGCAGGCAGGGCAGGCAAAGGAACTCGATGTATCGCCAGCAGGTTGCTTTCCTCTGAATGCTGGCCACATGGCTGCTCCCTTTATATCCCACGGGCTGACGCAATGCATCCCTCGCTTGCGCAATTAACGCAAGGCAACCACTAGGCTTCTGCTGTGCATCCGCTTCACTCTGCTGTGCATCTTCTGTGCATCCGCTGTATCCGTTCCGCGTCCGCTTTGCTGCAGGTCCCCGCAGCACTGCTCAGCGCGCCGATTTATCTGATCATACTTTCGTCGTATTGGGCTTCCGTTCCAGCATCCGCTTTCCATCGCCCTGCGTCCTTCCCCGATCTTCCTTTTCGTACTCTCGCGTCTTTATGCAAATTTTGCCCTTTTGAGATCGGATAACCAACGGATGCGAACATTTTGTCCCTCAGTCTGTGTGGTCGCGTTTGGCGATTCGCGGCAGTGTGCGAGTCTCTTTCAGTCTCTACTTATATAATCCGTGCAGATCTCTTAGGCACGTCAAGTCTGTTGAACACATCCGAGAAAACAATCGCACTATAAGCGTCATCACTTTCTCTGTGACTAATAGTGTGATGACGATGCTCTTGGCCTACGATCCGACACGTGTAGAACAACTCACTCTACGCTCGTATCCATCGTACATCTATTCCGGCGGTAGTAATCTCATCTGAACATCTCGTTGCACTCACCGTATCGCTAAGTGGCACGATGTCATGTACACGCTGAATTTCTATTAGCGATGTAAGGCGAGCTCTTCCGTATTTACATTCAAACGTACTGCAACCGTTAGGAAACCGAAGCCATGTTTTCGTCTTCTTTTCGCCTCCACTTTATCGTGTGTGATCGTTCTCTTGAGGAGTAAAGCTTCCCTCAACCTACCATTGGGTAGATGGATTAGAACATGTATCTCCAAGGCTTACCCAGACTAATGTTACCTGCCAAGAACATTTGTGCCCACTCCACGTTGAGTGCGGCTACTTCCGCCACCTGAATACCCAGACTCGCTTGAAGAGATCTGCAGGGTGGTTCCTGGGCATCTACTTTGCCGTTTATACAGTCAACCATCACCTTGGATTCCTTTGCCTCCGCTGAGGCAGCATTTGAACGAAGGGTACTACAGAAGTTTGTCCCACAGTCAGAATGAGTGGCCAGGCGATGACCTTCCCATGGACCTGCAGGCTTGGTATGTCCATTCTGGATCTCCTCGCAGCATGGATGAGAATGGGCTGGTATAATTACCTGAAGGACGCCCATTCTAATCTATGCTGCA
>BHFT01041485.1:0-10636 GCA_004320025.1 Laticauda laticaudata
ACAGTATTAAAATGTTTATCCTGGTTTATATATTTCTAACCCAAATACCTGTTAGGTGTTTCATATTCCTAACAGGCTGGTACTAAGATTTAACATGGATGTGGGAGGACTGATTTTAATAGTTTTTATGCAATAGGTGGGTTATTTTACTCTCCTTAGATTTAATAACACTTACTTAGCATTTATAAAGAGCACTTTAAGTGTTCAAAACACTTTGCATATATTACTTTAATAATCCTTACAAAGTAAGGAAGTAATATAATTCTTATTTGCCTGGGTTTTGTGTGTGTGTGTGTGAGAGAGAGAGTGTTTCATGAAGACTGAGAACAGTAACAATTGCCTGTTGTTTTAAGATGATGTCTGAAACAATATTATTTTAACAATTTTATCAGTTTTACAGGTATTAAACAACCCATGCTCCCTTGGGTCATCATTTCAGGAAAAAAATCCCTATCTAAATAGAGAAACAGAATGACCACAGGTGAGCAAAAAAGCAAAGGGAGCAGGAATGACTTCTAACCACCTTCCCCATTGAATTTTCTTGTGGGAAGCTAGTAAGGGAGGATTAGAAATCTTCAAATCTTCTGTCCTTCCTTCTTCCATTTTCCCTTCCCAGCAGAGAGGTAAGTGACTGCTGCTGGGAAGGAAACAGAGTGAGGGAGTGTGAAAGCAGCTGGGAAACTATCACAAAATGTTGAAAATGCAGATCACATGACTGCAACAGCATCCTGCAGCATTTAAGCAGTTGCAACTGTCCCCAACTTCATTTCCTTGGAAGTTGTAGGTCTCAGATGTTGGATTCATTCTACAAGGTAGTCCATTTTGACGTAGCTTGATTCAGAAATTATTGCCCTATGATGATGCACTATTTCACTCTTTCAAAGGTTACAGACACAAGAATTTCAGTTCAAAAACCTACTATATCTGAAAAATAATATTTGAAGACAGCAAAGTTCACATTTTGGTCAGAGAGAATCACTGGGCTGAAAGAGGGGTCAAAGAAGACATCTATGTTAAAAGTGAACAGCCCTATTTACAACACAGTCCTTTCAGTAGTCTTATGAAGATTCCACACCCATTTGCACTCTGATTCAGGTGACACAGGGGGTACAGATAAAACCCCAAAGTGGCCTCAATAACTCTCAGAGAACTAAAGGCTGAACTAATGTCTTCAGAATGCCAATGACCATTCCCCTTCAGTCAGAACAGGAGAAGTTTCTTGGAGGAGAAACAAAACATTTTAAAGGAACATCCCCCTCCCCCAAGAAAGTCTAATATCTTTTGAAAAGCACTTTGGGGGCATAACCTGGATGATTGAGAATTTCCATACATATAAGCCTATTTCACTCAGATGAGACACAAAACAACTATTACTTGCTCCACTATCTGATGAAGAGTTTAAACAATATTAAAATGCCCAACAGTAAAATACCAGGACTGAATAGATTTCCTATAGAGTGGTAAAATATTAATATATTTTTTGGGGGTGCCAAAACTGTCAATTTCATCATGAGGTACTTCATAAGGGAATATTACCAGAGATATTATATTGCAATTAAACAAGATTTATAATAGTACATATTGCAAATATTTATTAACTGCCATGGAAATAATGAAATTTTAAAAAGATACACAGCAATGTTTAAAAGAAAGACTTGTTCTTCATTACCTGCTTTGGGCAAAGGTTTTCGGAAACCCACTCTTTTTCTTCAGTAAATCTGAATTGGGTAAAGGAATCTCCTGAAAACAAAATGACATTTAAGTTAAATAGGCCACCCCATTTATCAGAAATGACTGAGGTTACATTAATGAAAAAAAATCAAGCTTTTTTTTTCATGATACACAAATAATGTATCTTTCCCTGTTTCACACTATTCAAGACAGCAACCACAATGATAAAAATGGTGAGAACATAACTTATGAGTAAGTGTAAGGACCAGTCAGATGAATAAGAGTTACAGTTTAGCTTCTTATTATGCTTCCAGATTCCCTGTTTATTGTCTTTCAGACTGAAAGAAACCACATGTGGGATAGTCCATGTTACAAACAAACAAGAAACTCCTTCTCTTAGTAAAACAGATTTTACAAAAGGTAGAGCACACTGCACACTTCATGCAGCTTCCAGCAAGACTTAAAACTGGCATAACCTAATTCAGAGAAATAGCATTTATTCTGTTTGAAGAAAACTTCATCAGTTAGCGTGTACACTAAAACCAAGTTTGTGTTCAGGTTTGTGTAATTCTGAAACTAGCATTGTTTAATTTCAACACTTCCAGCATGCTGTGCATTGGTTCAGGTCTAAAACAAAACATTGCTTTAGAAAACCTGCTGAATCGTTCTCCCTGTTAACGAACAGAGGGAAATGAATGAACTGCGATAATATGTTTAACTTTTGAGAGAACTTAATGATCACTGCATTTTGAGGGATGAAACATTCCCAGACAGAAGCAGATGCAGAATTTGTCCACAAGGGAGAAAGCAATTCCTGTCCCCTCTTCCAAAGGAAGGAGAAATTGATAAATATTATATTGCTTTATGTTTTTTTTAATAATGTATTTTTTCATTTTTAAACCATGTACTGTCTACCATATTTAAATTCTTTCTAAGACTACTGTGATTGAAAAGAAAAAAGGAAAAATTTACAGGTAGTCCTCAACTTACAATCACAATTGAGCCCAATGTTTCTGATGTTAAGTGAGATATTTGTTGAATTCTGCCCCATCTTACGACTTTTCTTCCACATTTGTTAAGTGAACCACTACAGTTGATAAGTTAACTCATTAAGTGAATCTGGTTTTTCTGTTGATTTTGCTTGTCAGAAGGATACAAAAGATGGCCGTTTGACCTTGGGACACAGCAACTGTCATAAGTATGAACCAGTTGTCATGCATCTGAATTTTGATCACATGATCATGGGACTGTTACAAAGGCCGTAAGTGTGAAAAATGGTCATCAGTCACTTTTTTTAATACCATTGTAATTTTGAACAGTCACTAAATGAAATTTGTAAGTCAAGGACTACCTGATTAGAAGTTACTGCAATTTGTTATAAATTATACTTTTTACTCTTCCATCTTTTTTTCCCTCTGTGGTGAACTGGAAAATTATCAGCTTTAATCTCCTCTGAGGCTATCTTAAACTATTCTCTTCACATTTTCTGAAAATCTGCGGCAAATCCAAGGAGTCATACAGTTAAACTTTGGTTTGATTCCCCTTGTGATAAAGATTGTTTTCCATCAGACAAATGAAATATTTCAAATTATTTTCTTGCCATTCTAGATCTGAACACATTTGCAAATTTACACTTGGTAAAACAAACAAATGATAACAGTTGCTAGCAAAAAGCTTGATTCCTTCTTAACTCGTTCTTTCCCATCCGTGCACATGTGATTAACTAAACCCAACTAAAATAAGAGTTTGGATTGTCCATCTTCTCTTCCTTTTTCAATTACTTTTAAAAATTGCAGCTGCAATTTCATTGGCTGTTTTGTTTTGTCTATAGTGCTTCAGCATATCTTGGTTTTTAATAGCATGATAAACATGCATGATATAATTTACAAGAAAATAGCTATTAGAAGTCATTTAAGATATAAGTTTTTAATTAACTTCATAAAGGATGAACGCATTTTGCACAAATGCACTATCATATTAAAATAGAAGTTCCTGTTCACAAAAGAATTTTATAAAGCTTGTAAAAAATAAGCCCCAACAGCACTAGTAAAGATTTGAATTAAAACCTGCATTTCTATACAGGAGCCAGATTGCAGAACACTAGGAAACAAGAGAAGTTCTAATAACATCTCTAATTCTAAAATCTGTTAGGATATTAGTAAGTTATTGCACTATTTATTATCTACAGATCATTAGCTCTTCATATGTAACATCCTAGAGCAGGTGGATCATAACAATTATGAACACTTTTGCAATTTAAAAGAAGCACCTCTTATCTTTGTGATGGAAGAAAACTAAGTTTGATTTTCAGCCAACTGAAAAATACAGAATGCAACAGAAGTCAGTAATGACTAGCATCACAGTAGGTGTTTCAGAAAATATTTCAGAGTGAGATGATGATGGTAATTTTTATTATATACATGCCTGCTGGACCAATCTGCCTCCATGTCTATGTAAAAATGCTGCAATTTAGTTTCATTTTGCTCTACCTTTAAAAATGTATGTATCTAATTGTTAGTTGTTCCAGGGCATTAAGCTGACTTATTTAGTGGCATGTATGCTCTCAGTTAATGAGCATTTCATGGTAGTTATTTCTTAACCTACACTATTAAGCCTCAGAGAATTATTACAAAATGAAGGAAAAAGATGGTTGGATAAAAGTTATGTTGAATTTCTGAAATAATGTGAAAACTGGAAATAGTTCCCATCCAAATACAATAAAAGTTTTGAGTTGAGAACAAGACATTGGCAATGAAATATTTCAGATTATGACCAGATAATTTATTCTCTAGTCTCAACCAAGGCACATCCGATTCTCTCCTGGTAATATGTTTGAGATACATATATTTACATATATTTGCTTTGATGATCACAGAAAAATTGCTGACAAATAATTAGATTTCTAACTCACTACTGACTTCTCAAGTAGGCCTCTAAAAGGTCTCTGCAGTAGGAATGTTTATCTATAAATGGGCTATTCAGATCTAATCACTGAATAAACACATATAGATGTAGCAGTTCTGACTTATTTAGGTAAGTCAACCCGCCTTACATTTTATGTTATGTTCTTGATTTTCAAAGACAGTGAAATGTATTAATTAAAATTGCTTTGTACACTTTTTTGTACAAATGACAATTTCTGTCCTTCAGAAAAAACATAATCATTTTAGCCTAATTATTTAGGCTAAATGTTGCTAATTTTTTGTTTCTTCAACACTGGGATTGAGAAATAGAAACCACACTGTCTGTTAATTTGTGAATTGATAACAGAAGGATAATGTCAGGTTCTGACCCATGCCCTAACAAAATTAAGAGTCTCAAGCAATCTAGCAATAAAAATCCAGTAGTTTATTTGGAGTATCATGTTGGCACATCCTAATGAAGCCAGCTTCACCTAATCTGTGCCTTGCCTCTGTTCCTGTTTCCCCCTCTCCCCCAGAGTGTGTCACTAGTCACATTTCCCATAGAAGCAATTTTGCGGGTTGTAGAAATCACTCCCTCCAGCCACTGCAGGTCTCCCTGGAGATGGCTTTGACTTTGGCCGGCTAGGCTACATCTTGTTTTGACTGAGGTGTGAATTCTTTGGTGCAGCTGCGAGGTGCAATTCCCATCCCCCTGCTTATGGCAACTTGGGAGCAGGTCAGGAAAGAGTCACAAATTGACAGATAACAGTCCCCAGCCTCTTGACTCACAGTGATATCACAATAGATGTTTTGATGAACAAACAATTGAAAGGTGATATATAATATCACAGAGGAAGTTTATCAAATAAAGAAGCAATATGTGCAATTCATCAGAAGCACATTCAGTATAAATTAGTTTAATGGAAATGTGGTCTAACTAATTATCTTTAAAAAAAACTCTTAGCACAAAAGTAATTTAATGTTACTCCATAAATATTAATAAACTATTGGACAATAAGCTGTGAATGGTTTCAAATTTAAAAATCATTTTTTAAAATTCCAGGGAAAAGTAATTGAAAATTAAAGCAACATGAACATTGTTTTGGGTAAAAAACAGGACCACATGTTCAATCTCCTCCTTTCAATTTTTCACATTCAAAAGTGGGAAATCTATAATAGACATTTATCTCCTCAAATGAACTGGAACCCAAATAAATTAAATACCTGGATTCTAGTATTAGCTAAATTCACTTTTAGCCCAAACAAAACCAGAGTTCCAGAACTCATGGTTAGACATGGAAGAAATAAAATAATACTAATGTGCATTTCAATTCCAATAAATAAATCATTTTGAGGTTGAAACATTCTAATCTTCAGAGACTTCAGAGGATAATTAGGACTGCAGAAAAAACTATTTCTACCAACCTGCCTTCAATTGAGGAACTGTATATTGCATGAGTCAAAAAGAGGGCTGGAAAATATTTACAGACCCCTCACATCCCTGACATAAACAGTTTAAACTCCTACCCTCAAAACGATGCTAGAGAGCAGTGCACACCAGAACAACTAGACACAAAGACAGTTTTTTCCAAACGCCATCACTCTACTAAACAAATAATTCCCTCAACACTGTCCAACTATTTACAAAATCTGCACTACTATTACTGTTAATCTTCTCATCACTCCTTATCACCCATCCCCTCCTACTTGTGACTGTATGACTGCAACTTTGTTGCTTGTATCCTTATGATCTATATTGACTGTTTCCTATATGATTTGATTTGATTGCTCATTTTACCCTATGACTATCATTAAGTGTTGTACCTTATGATTCTTGACTAGTCAAGAATCTTTTCTTTTATGTACACTGAGAGCATTTGCACCAAGACAAATTCCTTATGTGTCTAATCACATTTTGCCAATAAAGAATTCTGTTCTGTTCTGTTCTGTTCTGTTCTGTTCTGTTCTATTCTATTCCATTCCATTCTATTCTAATCTCAACAGCCATTTCAACTTCTTTGAGTGTGGAACGAAATGGATGTTTTGCGTGTTTCGTTCTGAGGCTGGTAGAAAATAAGTTGCTTTAAAATCTTCTGCCTGTTTCAGATCCTATAATTTGGCTATGAGTTTTGGGCCGTTTGTGGTAGTATTTTCCACCCTATCAGTCATGTCCCTGCTGCCATTGATTCAACTTGATGGGAGAGTGCCATTTGTAAAAAAAAAAAAAAAGGATTAATTATATTGTGAGGATGACTTTTTATAGGTATGTACCTAATAACCTCCCTGGTACACTACTGCTTGTGGGTGGATGAATTGCATTTAGCATTTATCTATTATGTGTATGCACTATTGTGTATGCTTTACACCAATGTAACCAACGCAGTTAAGGTTTTTCAAATGTAAGGGCTACTAATACAATATTCACTTCTTGAGGTTTTGAGTATATGCTGTTAGGAATATAAGTCACCTAACAGGTATTTTGGTTAGAAATATATAAACCAGGATAGACATTTTAATACTGTCTCTTTAAGGGAATGCAAGAGCATGCAACTGGGTGTGGTTTCTCAAATGGCTCAA
Organism: Laticauda laticaudata; assembly: GCA_004320025.1. NCBI lineage: Eukaryota > Metazoa > Chordata > Lepidosauria > Squamata > Elapidae > Laticauda > Laticauda laticaudata. The sequence continues at coordinate 7,152 of BHFT01041485.1, forward strand.
AGATGGAGCCAGAAACCTGATTAGTCTTAGTCTGAGTCTCAGAAGAGAGTGTGAGTATATCTTTGTTTCCTTCTGTTGGAAAGTATTGCCGTTGCTCCATTTTTCCAAATTGACTGATATTAATGGATTTAATGTAAGTCTGATACTGAACTCTTTTTGACACTGGACTTTGATATTTGGATTATCCCTGGAATGAAAACTGACTGATTTACTTGTAAATGATTTTGGGCTGCCTATTTTAGACTTTGCTTAAACCTTTCTGGAATTAAAAACCTACATTTATTGTAGAGTGTATCTGTGTACTGTATGTGTATTATTCCAACACTACTCTCTATACGTCTCCCTGTATGCACTCATTCTCCTAACGGGGAATTACCTCAACACATGCTACGTGCCTATGCTTTCGGGAGCTAATGATACCTGACTTCAGAATGCATCTAAAATTGCAAAAAACCTGTTGGTTTGAAGAATAGTTATCTGTGTCCACTCTCTCTGTGTGCTCTTAACTTTTGTCCATTTAATATGAACACGATTCATGCCATTAAGAAGTATAGGCCATTAGTTTACTTCATTATGCAGCCAATAGCTGCCCTTATGTTCAAGCAAAAATCCGTAAAGATCAGAGAATTGTTTTATTGGCAGGCAGGATTATTAAAAACAAACACTTTTTTCAGATCTAATTTTTGATCTTGCTAAATTGGTGGGATGTAATGCTTATAAACATGCTCGATGGGAGTTTAGTTTTTGAAAACTAAAAATATGAAGAAAGCTCTATACTATATGAATTAAAATTTGAATGAAATATGTTTGTTAACACATTTTCTTGCACAGAGTGCCGGAAATTGCTTGCAGAGAACCTTACATTTGCTTTTTTTTCTTTTCTCTTTTCTTTTTTTGGGGGGAGGGCTGGGGTTGTAACTTGTTCTGACTTGTGCCACATGTTTTTAACTTTGTGATGTGTACTTATAATACTTGCATCTAATTTGTGAATATGTGTGTGTGTGTGTATAGATGATTGTTTTCAGCTATATCTGAAACAGATGCTCTTTTACATTTGGTAGATAATTCATTATCTAAATATTATGTTCCCTACAAAGAGTGCCTAATTCTATATTTCCTGATTATCTTTGATTGAAAGGGGAGAAAGGTACAACAAAGAGAAAATGAATGGGTAGTCCAATCTACTTAAATGTTCCATAAAACTCATATATCAAAATGAAAATCAGTTAAACAAGCTCCAGTAAGTTGCAGGAAAAGTAAAGCAGGCATCTGCCATTACTCTGTCTATGCTACTTAATAGCACAGCATAAAAAGCACTGCTCTTTAATCAAAATTAAATATGTAAATATTTTCTTTTATAGTGATACAGTAACAGTATAAAAGATAATATTTGCACATTTTAATTTTGATTAAAAAGCTCTGGGATATTGTTCTTATTTGTGTTGTGAATCGTTTTTAATCCGTAGAATACAGATTAAAAATAATAATAATAATAATAATAATAATAATAATAATAATAATAATAATAATACTCCCNATCCGTAGAATACAGATTAAAAATAATAATAATAATAATAATAATAATAATAATAATAATAATAATAATAATAATACTCCCCAAACCAACTGGCATGCACTATTCACAAGTTGTAGCTGAACCTCCAGATGGTAAGAATTTTTCAGTCTAACTTTTGTTAGTATGATTTTCTTTTCTGCATAACTATCCAGAAATTTAAATATGCAGATAATAGATTTCCTTATAGGATACTTTAAATATTTGTTCAATATTGCTAAGTTGCAATACCCTGAACCCTCATTAAACATTACATTATTTATTTCTCATGCTTCATTTTAAATATGTTTGAATTTCTAACACACAATTTCTAACACACAGCACTGCATCAAGGAAAATAGTGCGCAAAGACCCATGGGTTAGAGAGACTTGACCTGTTTAGTCCTGTTCATGGACATATTGTAAAATCAGGAATAGCTCTCAAATAAAGGACATTTAATCATCCTCTTCGTCACATATGTAAAATGTCTTTGCTGAGAGATTCTACCATATGCAGTTGAATGCCTGTTTCAGGGACTCTTGTCAAAAGGTATAGTTAAAAAATCTCCAACTGAAGAAAAGGTGATACAGTCTCTACATGGTATAAATTTAAACACAACATTTTTTTGAAATTTTGAATCCATCCTATTAATGTACAATTCCAGATTGAACATGAACATGGCAGGTGCAGACTTGGGTTACCCTTTCAGTCAAAATTATGCAACATCGCCTTTGACAGAAACAACAGCTTTTCAAATATTTTATACAACCAGACAAATCCTTCTATTCTTGCTTTTTATTTTCCCCCCTACTTTTCTAGTAGGGGGGAAATATTCTTAGATCTCTGAGAAATATTCTTATATCTCTGTTCACACACTACACGTTTACAGTCTCCCCACGGATTTTCAATCATATTCAAGAGAAGACCATCCTAAAATATTTACATTATTTTTTCCTGTAAACATTTAATGATTGATTTGCAGATATGTTCTGGGCCATTGCCTTGATGAAATATCTACTCTCTTTTCAAGTTCAGCATCTGCACTTACAGTGGGACATTAGCTTCTACAAGATATTGATATTTAATTAATTCTTCTTTCTACTTTCACAATATTTCCTATGCTACTTGTTGCCCCACAGGGCCAAAACACAACAGAGACAGCTCAAGTCTTAATGGTTGACAAAGTATCCTTCATCCCCAAATGTATTCTGTTCAGTTATGGCTAAGCCAGGCCATTCAATGTTTGTTTCATCAATCCAAAATACTCTGTTTCAAAATGTTCTCAGGTTTTTTTTTTTTCATACTTTAAACAATTATTTTGAGATGAGTTCTGAAAAACTCAAATAAGAATTACTATGTGTTATATAAGAACTGCTATGCTGTGGACCTTCAGACCACTATTTTAAAGGGACTGTAGTGCTCTGTGGGGGCGCAGTGTTCAAAAAGCAGTATTGGAGGCTTATTCTGCCAGAAGTTCAATCCTGACCGGCTCAAGGTTGACTTAGCCCTCCATCCTTCGGAGGTCAGTAAAATGAGGACCCAGATTGTTGGGGGCTATATGTTGACTCTATAAATTGCCCATAGATTGCTATAAAGGACCATGAAGCAGTATATAAGTCTAAGTGCTATTGCTACTGTTCTCTGTGTGTTCTGTTTTACAGATCTGAATACTTATCAGGCAATTCTATCAAAGATTTTTCTTATTCTCCAGATCTAGCCTTAACTTTAATATTTCCAGGTAACTATTACTTCTTAACAATAGTTTTCCCAGCTGAAATTACTAGCCAGTAGATTAAAGAATTCGTACAGCCTTTCCTTTCTACAGTATATATGAATTATCTTCATTTTCAAATATTCAAATATCTGCTGAAAGGGCGTTGGTACTTACCTGATACGCCCATTCTCTGTGAGCTGTGAAGAGCATCCAGAGAT
>BHFT01041490.1:0-27748 GCA_004320025.1 Laticauda laticaudata
TTGTCCATTTTACATCCTCTTTGCATCCGTTGGTTCAGTGTGACAGGGGCTTTAGAACCTTCCTCTGATACAAAGTTCAGTAGCCCACATTCTGTGGCAAGGGGAGTGGAGACTGACAACAGCAGTGTTTTCTTCTTCTAGTGCGGCATGGGTTACTTGTTTACTTCCAGATAAATTTCAAGGTGCTAACGACTCCCTATAAATATGTATGGAGATTCTCAGTCATTCAGGTCATGGTTGTCGCAAAAGTACTTTTTCAAGAGGCAACTGGACTTTCTTGTTTTTCTTTGAAGAGATTTCACTTCTTGGTGAAATGGTTCAGTTTGCCTCTTGAAAAAACAGCTTTGGTACTGCCTATAAAGTTCTAAAAGGTCTAACATCCATCTTTCCTGCATCTTCTCCAGAGATAATTTACCCATCATCTTTAATTAATTTGAACAGGGTTCCTCTGTATGTCCCCCATTTGGCAGAAGAAGAAAGTTTTGGAAGATGGACATTGAGCTGGCAATTCCAGATCTACGCAATAGAATGGAACAGAATGGAACAGAATAGAATAGAATGGAATGGAATGGAATGGAATGGAATGGAATNAGAATAGAATAGAATAGAATTCTTTATTGGCCAAGTGTGATTGGACACACAAGGAATTTGTCTTGGTGTAAATGCTGTCAGTGTACATAAAATAAAAGATGCATTCACAAGAGTCAAGAATCATAAGACACAACACTTAATGATAGTCATAGGATATGATAAGCAATCAAATCATACTAGGAAACAGTCAATATAAATCATAAGGATACAGACAAAATTACAGTCAGTCACAAGTGGGAGGAGATGGGTGAAAAGGAGTGATGATTAATAGTAATAGTAGTGCAGACATTGTAAATAGTTGGACAGTGTTGAGGGAATTATTTCTTTAGCAAAGTGATGGCGTTGAGGGATAAACTGTCCTTATGTCTAGTTGTTCTGATGTGCAGAGCCCTATAGTGATGTTTTGAGGGTAGGAGTTGAAACAGTTTATGTCTGGGATGTGAGGGGTCTGTAGATATTTTCACAGCCCCCTTTTTGACTCATCCAGCATACAGGTACCTGATTGAAGGCAGGTTGGTAGCCATGATTTTTTCTGCAGTCCTAATTATCCTCTGAAGTCTGTGTCTGTCTTGTTGGGTTGCAGAACCAAACCAGACGGTAATAGAGGTGCAGAGAACCCCCAGAGAGGGAAGGGGGGATTTCTTAATATCGCTTTTAAACTTAATATTAACGATTTTGATTCGGTGTAATATCAGTAAAAATCGGATAAGAGAAGTATGTATTTCATACTGCATGTTGTCACCCAGTATTGAGGATTATCGTTGCACAATATTAGGGGGGGAAATGAAGAAAAATGCCACGAGATGAAAAGATAATTCAGAAGATACCAGAATGTGCAGAAATGGATAGATTTGACATTGAAAATAAAGCGTAAAGAAGACAGAGAATATTCTCAAACATGGAATCTGTTTGACCACTGGTTGGGGAGGGAGGGGGGTGGAGATTTAAGAATGTAATCAGTATTGTTGAACAAATTAAATATCCAGAAAACACGGTGTTTATTAGGCACTACAATACAAAAATCAATAAAATTTGAATGTGTGTGTGTGTGTTAACAAATGAGGCGACAAAAGTCATAAAATGGAGGGGGGGAACAATTGTCTCAACGCAATATAAATTTTGGGCTCAATTGTCCTTTGTTGGTTGAGGTCTACCTGTACTACCTGTGACAAACTGCAGTGATCTTCTTAATGACAGTTGGCAAGAAAGGATATAACCTGGGGCAAAACTCACTTAAAGAAAGGTCTCCCTTAGCAAACAACACAAAATGTGGTTGCAAGTTAAGGACCAGTATTGCTTGTGTGGCTTCAGTTTAACCTTGGGAGAAGATTTAGTGGCTTGGAGAGCACAACATGTCACTGTTGAAGCCGTGGGAAGTTGAAGAGAGCCAGTTCAAGGTCTTGCCGCAGCAGCATTATCAAGATTTTTTGGAGATTATTTTTGCTTTCCCCTATCTTGTTTTTCTGGCTCACATCTGCAGAGGGTTGGTTTCTGGCCTCCCAATTAACCAAAAAGGCTTTTCAAACCCTTCCTTTCCTCCAGCCTCTGTGGAATATTTCATGGATCAAAGAGATGAATCCTCTTTTGCATTGCAATGCAACTGAATCTGTAAGGATCCTTCCAGGGCTGAGTGTACACAACACAACCAACCCATGTTCCAGTTGCAAACAAACAAACAAAAATATGTAATTGCTCTCTTGAGTTGCAAGATGCTTCTGGCTTGCGGAAGAGGACTTTTAAGGTGCATGAAGTCTCCTGCCTTGAGAAGGGGGTTGGACTAGATGTCCTCCAAGGTCCCTTCCGGCCCTATGATTCCGATAAGAGGAGAATATTTGTCACTCGGGGTTGAAAGGAAGGGACCTTGGTGCTCTCTGAGCTTGGCTGTTTTCTTGCAGATGCTTCATTTTCCAACTAGGTAATGTCATCAATGCTAGGAAATACTTTGCAAAGGGAAGGAGGAAGGGGGGAGGAAGAGATGAGGAGGAAAGGAGCAGGAGGAGGAGGAGGAGGAGGAAGAGGAGGGAGGAGGAGGAGGAGGAGAGGAAGGAGGAGGAGGAGGAGTGAGGAGGAGGAGGAGGAGGAGAAAACCATGGATCCTTCATGCTCTCTGAGCTTGGTTTTTTCTTGCAAGATTTTTCATTCCCAAACTAGGGAAGAAGGGAAGGAGGGAGGAGGATGACTTATGACTGTGGTCTCCAAGCCTGGATATTTTCTTGCAGACATTCTTACCCAACTGGACAACATCATCGTGTTCAGAGGGATTCTATGATTCTATATCGGCAGAATCTCATCTGCCATCATCAGGCTTCTGTATTGAGTTAGTCTGTGAGTCAGGCTATCTGTGATAAACGGCTGTGAGACCCTGACCCACAATAAACTCAATACAGAAGCCTGATTGATGGCAGATGAGATTCTGCTGAAACGTTCTACAACTTTAAAAGCACTACAATGACGTGGGTAATACCCCAAGGAAGCTGAACAGCATGCATGCATACATACATAATACAAACATACATACATATATTTGTTTCTTAAGTTTTCGAGGGTACTTACATGTATGTATTCAGCTTCCTTCTGATTTATCCCACGTCCTTGTAGTTGTGCTTTTAAAGTTGTAGCACCTTCGGCAGAATCTCATCTGCCATCATCAGGCTTTCTGTGTTGAGTTCATATGTGGGTCAGGCTATCACAGCCGTATCATAGCCTATCATAGCTATGAAGTATGAACTCAGTACAGAAGCCTGATGATGGCAGATGAGATTCTGCTGAACGTTGCTAAACTTTAAAAGCACAACTACAAGGACGTGGGAAAATACCCGAACAAAACTGAACAGCATACATGTAAGTACCCGAAAACTTAAGAAAACAAATAGTTGTGTGTGTGTGTGTGTGTGTTCAGTAACAAAACTTCATTTAAAACAATTCCTTGGCTTCAAATTCCCCACCCCCGCCCCAAAAAACCACCTCCCCCCCCCAATTCCATCTATTGCAAGATCTTGCCATTTCCACCAGGGATGTACATGCTTTCGGCTCCCCCCCCACCACCAATCCCCATCCCTCCGCTTTCATCCATGGTTAAATATGTAAATAAAATGTCTAAAGTCATTCTTCAAAGAAGACAAAAGGCGAAGAAAACAAAGCAGGGGGAAAAAAAAGACAAGCAGAAAATTCTTTCTCGGCTCTCTATAACATTTGCCCAGAGGGTGGGGTGAAGGGAGGCCAAGGCCAGAAAAACTCTCCCAGCGGGGGTGCCCGCTGTGCCACGTAACACTCATTGGCAGGGGTGGGAAAGGGGCTTTTAAAGAAAGAATTACATATATAAATATATATTTTCTTCAGCAGCAGCTGTCACAAAAGCTGTCACACTTTTTATTTATTATTGCTTTTCCAGTTGCTGTTCTTTCCTTTCCTTGCTTTCTCGCTTCCCTTCCTTCCTTCTCTCTTCCCTTCTTTCTGTCCTTCCTTTCTTCCTTTAGCTATCCTTCCTTCCCTTTCTCTTTTTCTTTCTCCTTTCCCGTCCTTTTTCTTCCTTCAGTTCTTCCTTTGCTTCCTTGTCTCCTTCTTGCTTTATCTATTCTTCTTTCCCTTTTTTCTTTCTCCTTTCCCTTCCTTTTTCTTCTCTTTTCTTCTTTCTATCCATTCTTCCTTTGCTTCCTGGTCTCTTTCTTGCTTTATCTATTCTTCTTTCCCTTTTTTCTTTCTCCTTTCCCTTCCTTTTTCTTCCTTCTTTCCATCCTTCCTTTGCTTCTTGTCTTTCTTGCTTTCTCTATACTTTCCTTTTTTTCCTCCCTTTTCTCTCTTCCTTTGCTTTCTTTCATGCTTTCTTTCTCTTTCCTTCCTTCCTCTCTCTTCTTTAAAGCCCCTTCTTTAAAGCAACAATACTAAAATGAAAGCTAATTCAAAAAAGTGGCTGTTATAATTCCCAGCACCAAAATCTTTTCAAGAAAGAAAGAGAGAAAGAAAGAAAAAAAGAAAGAAAGAAAGAAAGAAAGAAAGAAAGAAAGAAAGAAAGAAAGAAAGAAAGAAAGAACATAAGTCAGAGGCTAGCAAATTATCCACAGTGAATGAAAACCCTTCACTTCCACAGACAAGAGAAGTCAGATACATTAACAGACAGGATTTCTACCAGGGGAATCTGTGAGTTTGCATGTGACTGTTTTATATTTCACTTCTTCCCACCTTTCCCAGCAAAAGTGAAGACAAACAGGAACAAGGGACAGACATGCCATATTTTGGACAAGAAGGAAAACCCTCACATTTCACTCCAGCTTTTATTAAAGTTTCTTTTAAAACTTATTTCTGATGGTGATGGCAGCAGGACAGACGGCACAGAAGGTTTTATAGTCATCTGAACCCTGTTCAGAGAAAGAGCAAGAGAGAAGGAGGGGTGTATCTTTCTGAATTTCCCTCTGTATGAATCTCTTTTTTTGTGTGTGACCCCCAACCGAGGGGCGCATAGAAAGGTCTACAGTGCATACGACGACAGCGAAGAAAAACAAGCTTTGTTTCAGAGAGAATAGAAATTCTTTATTAATCCACTTTCAGAGAGGGTGGCTTTATGCTGAATCAGAGAAAGAGGTCTGGACTCTTTGGAGCGCATAAATAGGTGTGTGTGTGTATGTGTCTAGCTAAGGCCTCTACCAAGGCCCAGGAATGCAACCAAATATTCCAAAATAAAGACATAAATCACACATACATATAACATCTACATACACGCACACACACACACACAAAACACACATAGAGGGACTCGGAATCCAATTCATATATTCTGCAAAACTATGATCTGTTTAGTTGCATTTTCTTTTTGAATACAAGTGGTCACAACCATTCTTTTTGTTCAATATTACGACAGTCCCAGGAAATAAAAAAGCGACTTAACAACCAGACTTTTCACTCTTAACATCCCAGCAAAAAAAACCCATGGCAATCAACTCATTGTTTATACAATGTTGGGCAGCCTTTGCGCCCCCCCCCCAAAAAAAAATTCCAAAGCTAATTACAGGTGGCCCTCAACGTACGACCAAAATTTCCATTGCTAAGTGAAACAGGTGTGAGCTTTGCCCCGTTTTGTGACTTTTCTTGCCAATGTTGTTAACTGAATCCTCCTCCTCCTCCTTCACTGTACAAACCTCACTTCCTTTTCATCATGGAGGATATTTCCTACCTTGGGAAATGAAACACCTGCAAGAAAACAACCAATGCTCAGACAGCATCAAAGAACTCATTTTAAGCTTGAGCTACAAGCATTCATCTTTATTCGTAATCCAGGTCAGCCCTCCAGGTCCTGGTTGTCCCAAAGGTACTTTTTTTTTCAAGAGGCAACTGGATTTGTTTTTTCTTTGAAGGCGTTTCGCTTCTCATCCAAGGAGCTTCTTCAGCTCATTCAGCCTCTTCAGCTGAAGAAACTTGTTGGATGAAAAGCAAAACGCCTTCAAAGAAAGATAAGCAAGTCCAGTTGCCCCTTGAAAAAAGCACTTTGGGGAAAGAAGGGAAGGGAAGGGGAAAAGGAAAAAAAGAAAGGATAGGGGAAAGGAAAGGAAGGAAAGGAAAAGAAAGGAAAGGGGAAAGGAAAGAAAGGAAAGGGGAAAGGAAAAGAAAGGGGAAAGGAAAAGAAAGGGAAGGGGAAAGGAAAGGAAGGAAAGGAAAAATGTCTATGGAGATTCTCAGTCCTCTAGGTCCTGGTTGGCCCAAAGGTGCTTTTTCAAGAGCCATCTGGAGTTTCTTTTTTCTTTAAAGGCATTTCATTTCCCATCTAGAGGCTTCTTCAGTTCTGAAGAATCTCTTATAGACAAATCGTTGAAGACTTCTCCGTGGTTTTTTTCCCTTCCAAATGTGATATGCATCCCCGCCCTTTAGATTGAAGAAATGCAATAATTTCTCTGTCTCATTCTTTAGGGTATTTTCACTTTATCACCCTATTGTTTGGAGGGGCGTGATATTAAGTTCTTTAGTGCCCCTCTCCCCTGAAAAAAAGGCCTGTAACATTTAGTTGCTCAGGTTTGGGATGAACTCTTCCCTGTTTGCCATCAAAGCTTCCATTCCATAAACAGAGGGACCACCAAAACCTCTGAGCCAACTCGATTTTTATGAGCTTTTGAGCCAGACCTTTATTACTCAGGCAATAAAAAGCATTCAAACACAATCCCTTTTAAACCTCCACCACTGCTTTTAAACAAATCCTTTCTTTTTTTCTTTCTCTTTCTTTCTCTCTTTCTTTCTCTCTCTCTTTCTTTCTTTCTTTCTTTCTTTCTTTCTTTCTCTCTCTCTTTCTCTCTTTCTTTCTTCCTTTCTCTGGAAATCAAAACATTTGCAAGGAAAGCTTTCCTTTTACACATGCAGAAATAACAGCCGGCCAGGTTAAATCATGGAAGTTTTACAGCCCTGTTTTCATGGCATTAAGCAGCAGCCAGCAACAGAGATGATGGTTAGCTGGGAAGGGAGGTGTTTTCTTCAAACTGAAGCTGCCCATACAAACCCAACTACCCCCCCCCCAAAAAAACCCCTTAGATCCGATTCTTCAGAAGTTGCTACAANCTACCCCCCCTCCAAAAAAAAAACCCCTTAGATCCGATTCTTCAGAAGTTGCTACAACTGCTAGCCTCCAGAAATTGACACCGACTTGTAATTTTGAAAGGATCTAGATCTAGAATAAATTGTGTCATCTGCTGGAGGTAATCAGATGTTGAGTAATGCCATGTCATTTTAATTCTAATTAAGTATAATTAAAAGGAGATGTTGGGCTTGGAGAGGACGCTTCTGCTGGCATATCTTTTCAAAATCAAATGTCGTTCTCCATCTTGAATTAAAAAAACTGTTGAATGAAGAGGGTGGATCTCAACTCCCAGAATTCCCCAGCCAGCCACGCTTCACCAAATTCACCTCCTCCGATGCTGTCTTGGGAACTGTCTTGGGAGTTGAAGTCCACACATCTTCAAAATTGACAAGGTTCACCAGAAGGTTCCAAAAATTGTGTTCCAGAATCTTCAGAACATTGCAAAGTCCATCATTTCTCATCAGGAGGTTTGGCAACCTCTAACAATGAAATGAGGATGGATCCAAAAAGGGCCAGGGAGGAACTTCTGCTTCTTGGAAACAAAGGTGGGGTGGATGATGAGGATTGAGGAGGAGGAGGAGGAGGTGGAGGATGGCAGCTAGTGTGGCAGAGCAGATCAAGGAGATCCAGATGGAGGCTCACGGAATGGTAGGGACCAGATTCTCAGCTCAAAACCTCCCTCACCTAGGGATAACCCTGGCCACATTCTGAAAAAGAAACATAAATCAATAAATACCACTAAAGACGGGCTGTAAGCTCTTCCTCCTCTTTTACTCCTTCCTTACAACAACGCTTTTTTCCCTGCTTGCAATATCTGGAGAGAAAGTTGAGAAAGACTTAAAGAGGGCGGCAGAAGGGGAGGAGGAAACGAGGGAAGCTTTGGGAACGCGCGCCGATCAAGGGCTTCTCTCTCTTTTTTGTTCTCTCTTTTCAACTCCCACCCCCGCTCCCGTACCCCCACCCCCGGCTTCCTTTCTTCAGCTCCAAGGCGCCCGTAAATGCCGGCGCAAAAGGGACAGCCGGCTTCGGCTCTTTTCTCATGCAAAATGAGAGAGGCGCGTAAAGGAGGCGGAGGGGAGCCCAGGGGAAGGAGGGGGGAAATAGGAGGGGGCTCTGGCCGGAGCTGTGCGCGTGCGCGAGTCGCATCACGGTCTGTTGCTGCTGCTCCCGCCTCCTAACCCCCCTTCCCCCTCCTCTCCCGACTTCAGCAGCTGCAAAAAGCCCTGGACTTACTTTTTTGGGCGAGCGAGCGCTCTGGAGAAAGCGAGCGGTTTTGGAGAGGGCGTTGCGCTTTTACGCGCGCCTTGGCCACCCAGCGTTCCATCGCGATCCGGACGCAGGCGGCGGCCCCGGCTCTCCCTTCCCTCCGGCTGGCCGCTTTCTCTTGCCCTCCCTTCTCTCTTTCCCCACCCAGCCCGGCCGAGCCCTCCTTCTCCAACCGAGGGGGCGGAGACGCAAAGTCAGCGGAGCGCCCGATTTCTCGGGGCAGAACGCTCAGCAGCAGCAGCAGCAGCCGGAGAGAGCGCCCGCAGCCGGCTCGGGAAAGCAAGGAGCTGGCCAGCACGGGGAGCAGCAGCGGATTCCCCCTCCAGCGACCTCCCCGGGGGGATCTGCAGAGAGAAGGAGCCGGGAAAATTTGCATCCAGCTTCCCCGGCTGCGGGCGAGCGAGAGCGGCGTGGAAGGGTTTGGAAACGGTTCCCTGGCATGCCGAGCCGTTAGAAGTCACACCGCGCATGGAGCGCCGCGAGAGGCGCGCGTCCTCTTCCTCTGTCCGACCGAGCTTGAGACCCCAACCCGGACTGCGGACCCAGACAAGCGTGGGAATTTCAGGCTTTTGGTGGAAGTGAACGAAGCTTTGGGTTTCGCAGCGATTGCCATGAAGCCAGACTGGATGTGGATTGAGTCCTTTCGCCAGAGGGCTTCGGGAGAGAACCGGCTGACCGGAGTGCCCTTGATCTGACCCCCCTTCTCCCTGTTGGCCACTTCTCCGTCCTTCCCTCCCTTCCTTCCCCCGCCATCAGAACTTGGGGGCTCCGCGGAGCGGCGGGGCAGCTTCCGAGTTGGCCAACATGAGCTGCGGGCGACGGCGGCGGAGCTCCAGACCGACGCTGGGCGTGGTGTTACATCTGGTGTGTTCCTGTTTCGGCATCAGCTCCATCGACACCGACCGGCCCAGCGACGGTCGGTGCCAACCCATCGAGATCCCCATGTGCAAAGACATCGGCTACAACATGACCCGCATGCCCAACTTGATGGGCCACGAGGACCAGCAAGACGCGGCCATCCAACTCCACGAGTTCGCCCCGCTGGTGGAGTACGGCTGCCACGGCCACCTCAAATTCTTCCTCTGCTCCCTCTACGCCCCCATGTGCACCGAGCAGGTGTCCACGCCCATCCCAGCCTGCCGGGTGATGTGCGAGCAGGCGCGGCTCAAGTGTTCGCCCATCATGGAGCAGTTCAACTTCAGGTGGCCAGACTCCCTGGACTGCAGCAAGCTGCCCAACAAGAACGACCCCAACTACTTGTGCATGGAAGCCCCCAGCAACGGTTCCGAGGAACCTCCCCGGGGGTCCAGCATGCTCCCTCCCATGCTGTGGCCTCAGAGGCCCCACAGCGCTGCTCACGACCTGACCCAGCAGAAGGACGGGCTGGGTCGGCTCTCCTGCGAGAACCCCGGGAAGTTCCACCACGTGGAGAAGAGTGGATCTTGTGCTCCTCTCTGCACCACCGGGGTGGACGTTTACTGGAGCTGGGAGGACAAGCGGTTTGCGGTCATCTGGATGGCGGTGTGGTCCATCCTCTGCTTCTTCTCCAGCACCTTCACCGTCCTGACCTTCCTGGTCGACCCCCAGCGCTTCAAGTACCCCGAGAGGCCCATCATCTTCTTGTCCATGTGCTACTGCGTTTACTCCGTGGGCTACATTGCCCGCCTCTTCTCCGGCGCCGAGAACATCGCCTGCAACCCGGACAGCGGCCAACTCTACATCATTCAAGAAGGCTTGGAGAGCACCGGCTGCACCTTGGTCTTCCTCATCCTCTACTACTTCGGCATGGCCAGCTCCTTGTGGTGGGTGGTCCTGACTTTGACATGGTTCCTGGCCGCGGGGAAGAAGTGGGGCCATGAGGCCATCGAAGCCAACAGCAGCTACTTTCACTTGGCAGCTTGGGCCATCCCTGCGGTGAAGACTATTATGATCTTAGTCATGCGCCGGGTGGCTGGGGATGAATTGACGGGCTTGTGCTACATTGGCAGCATGGACGTCAATGCGCTGACTGGCTTTGTGCTCGTCCCTCTGGCTTGCTATCTCATCCTGGGGACGTCCTTCATCCTTTCGGGCTTTGTGGCTCTCTTCCACATCAGGAGGGTGATGAAAACTGGCGGGGAGAACACCGACAAGCTGGAAAAGCTCATGGTGAGGATCGGGGTCTTCTCCGTCTTGTACACTGTGCCAGCCACGTGCGTCATCGCGTGTTACTTCTATGAAAGGCTGAACATGGGTTACTGGAGGGTTTTGGCCACCCAGCAAAAATGCAAGGTCAACAACCACACCAAGCACCCGGACTGCACCATGAGCAACTCCATTCCGGCCGTGGAGATCTTTATGGTCAAGATCTTCATGCTGCTGGTGGTGGGCATCACCAGCGGGGTTTGGATTTGGACCTCCAAAACTCTGCAGTCCTGGCAAGGGGTTTGCAGCCGGAGGATCAAGAACAGGACTCAGAGAAAATCCACCAGCATGGTGGCAGGTGGGAGTCTGTACAAAAAGACGAGCCAGCCGCCTCTGCCCAAAGTTCGCCACGCAAAGTATGAGCCGGCTTTGCAACCCCCGACTTGCTTGTGACCCCGGTGGACCACCAGACCTTAATAATATTACAAGTCAGCATACTTGGAAAGCAACTGAAAAAGATGCTCCAAGCATTCAGCAGTCAGGACTAAAGATTTCTTTTTTAAAAAAAAATGCTTTTAGAATTTCTGTTGTCTTACCAAATAGCAAATTAAGAAAAAGAGTTGAAATATTAAAATTAANAAAAAAATGCTTTTAGAATTTCTGTTGTCTTACCAAATAGCAAATTAAGAAAAAGAGTTGAAATATTAAAATGAAAAGTCAGGTGACAGGGGAAAAAAATTAGTGCCTCGAATGTTAAACAAACATAAGCACACTCTTCCTTCCTTTTCTTTCTTTTTTTTTCTTTCCTCCTTTCCTTTCTTCTTACCTTTTTCTCTTCCTTCCCTCTCCTCTTAGTTTGCTAGTTTTTACATGCTTTGAAAAACTTTACTAAAACTTACTTCCATTCCTCCTTCCTTTTTTCTTTCTATCCTTCCTTGCTTTCCCCCTTCCTTCCTTCCTTCCTTCCTTCCTTCCTTCCCCTGTTGATTGTTTGGTCAAGCCTTCTGGGGATGAAAAACTTGGGTCTTCTGACTTGTAAATATTGGAATTTGGTTTGCTTAGGTTTCTAGCCCTTTAGACATAAGTACTGTATTGGTACAGCTTTTTTTTTTAAAGAAAAGAGAAAAACTTGAAAGAGAATGTTAGGGAAGCAACCAGATCAGAGAAGAAACAGAAGTTTGCATTCACCCTGAAATCTTTGCAAAAGCAGAAACTGTTCTCAATTTCATTTTTCTTTTTAAATGCCCTTTATCATGCAAGATGGTCTCTCCAAATGTTCCCTCTTCCACAGAAAATAATGTGCAATACAGGGTGGGGGTTTTTTTCTTCCTGCATTTTGTTCCCCTTGTTCCCTCCCCCCACAACCCCACACCCAGGCCTTGAAATACGAAACAAGTTGCCAGACATAAAAGGAACAGAAGGGACTCTTAACAAAAGAACAGAGGGGTTCTAGTCCCTAGGAACCCTTCTTGGAGTTACACTTTGTGGCTTTTTAATGGAAATCCTACACGTTTAAAAGGAGGAGGGAGGGAGGGAGGGCCAGGCAATGAAAAGAATCCAAAGGGGCTTATTGACTCTTTCCCATTGTTAAATAGATTCAATCCATGAATAGATCAAGAAAACACTCCCATCTCCCTCCATTCTCTCCCCCCCACAAAAAAAAAAATCCCCAAAGGGAAATCTGGGCACATGGACATGTGTGCCTGGCTTGTATATCTAGCTTTCTCGATTTGTAATATACAGCTTATTTTTCATGCCCTATTTTATTAAAACGTGACAAGCGAGAAATAAAATGACTTGTTTGAAAACTAGCATGTCCTTCTCAGCAGTCTTTATCATTTGGGGGAAGCGGGGTGGGATGGGGTAGGGGGAGTTTCAGGTGACCAGGGGAATGCCAAAGCAGGTTGGCACCAATTGGATGGCATTTAGGGCATCCTGCAGGGGTAAAGTTGCTGGAGCTCTTGTACAGCTCTTTTAAAAGAAGGGAGAAAATGGCTGGAGCATTCACACAACTTCTGAAGGCAAGTTGTTCCATTGGTGAATTGTTCTCATTGTTAGGAATTTTCTTAGTTTTCTCCTTCATTGCTGCTTCTCCTGCCTTCAGGTGCTTTGAAGAGCAGAAGAGAATAATAGAGTTGGAAGGGACGTTGGAGGTCTTCTAGTCCAACCCCCTGCTTAGGCAGGAAACCCTACACCACTTCAGACAAATGGTTCTCCAATCTCTTCTTAAAAACTTCCAAGGTTGGAGCATTCACAACTTCTGGAGGCAGGTTGTTCCATTGATTAATTGCTCTCACTGTCAGGAAATTTCTCCTAAGTTCCAGGTTGGTTCTCTCCTTGATGAGTTTCCACCTGTTGCTTCTTGTCCTGCCTTCAGGTGGATTTGGAGAATAGCTTGACTCCTTTGGGGCAGCCTCTCAAATATTGGAACACTGCTATCATACCACCTGTAGTCCTTCTTTTAGTTAGGCTAGAGTCTCGACCAAGGCTCTTCAAACTTGGCAACTTTAAGACTTGTGGACTTCAAGTCCCAAAACATGTCTGGAGGAGAAATTCTGGGAGTTGAAGTCCACGTCTTAAAGTTGCTAAAGTTGGAGACTTTAGACATACCCAATTCCTGCAACTCTTCTTCCTATGTTTCAGCCTCCAGCCCCTTCATCATCTTTGTCGCTCTTCCCTGCACTCTCTGCCAGAATCTCAACACCTTTTCTATATTGTGGTGTCTAAAACTGGATGCAGTATTCCAAGTGTGGTCTTACTAAGGCTTTATAAAGCAGTAGCAGAACAGCTGCATTCACCTGAATGCAGAGAACAGCTCTACGTGCAGGGTTGAAAAAGAGATGGCAGGACACAGCGAACGTGTGTCTTGAGTAGCAATACATCTGGCAACTAGGAGTCAAAGCAGCCTGGTGCAGTGGTTAAAGCAGGAACTTTTGGAGTCTATGCTGGAGTTGGCCAGGAAGTAGAAATGGGGCAGGGAGGTTCGAAGTGGAAGTAACACTTCCTCATTTCCCTGTCATTGGAAATTCTCAGGAAGAAACTTTTAAAATTGTCTATGCTCTACACCCCTGACAGCTTTAAGACCTGTGGACTTCAACTCCCAGAATTCCTCCTCCAGTCATGTTAGCTCAGGAATTCTGGGAGTTGAAGTCCTCAAGTCCTAAACTTGCCAAGTTTGAAGACCTTTGAGATAGATGGATGACAGATAGATGAGATAGATAGATAGATGGATAGATAGATGAGATAGATAGATAGATAGATAGATAGATAGATAGATAAATAGATAGATAGGTAGATAAATACAGATAGATGATAGATAGAAGATACAGATGCGATAGATCGGGGTCTTCCAACTTGACAGCTTTCAGACTTGTGGACTTCAACTCCCAGAATTCCTCCTCCTCCAGTCATATTAGCTCAGGAATTCTGGGAGTTGAAGTCCACAAGTCTCAAACTTGCCAAGTCTGAAGACCCTTGCTCTACTACACCACCAAGAATTGTTCTGGGAGTGAAATGGGTGGTCTCCAAATTTGATATACAGGGAGTCCTCGACTTACAATAGTTCATTTAGTGACCAGAGTTACAACAGCATTGGGAAAAAAGGGGACTTATGGCTATTTTTCACATGACCTTTGCAGCCCTCCCCAGCATCACGTGATGAAAATTAAAGATGCTTGGCAACTGTCTTGTATTTTTTGATGGTTGAGGGTTCCTGGTGGGTCATGTGATCCCCTTTGGGGATCTTCCAACCAGCAAAGTCAGCGGGGGAAGGCCAGATACGCTTAACATCCGTGCTATCGACTTAACCACAGGGATTCGCTTAACAACGGTGGCAATGGAAGGTCGTAAAATGGGGACAAAATTCACTTAACCGCCCTGCTTATAGCAACAGAAATCTTAGTGCTCAATTGTGGTCATAAGCTCAGGAGCGTGTGTGTGTGTGTGTGTGTGTGTGTGTGTGTGTAGTTCATGTATATTATAGACAGACACATGCAATATACTTGTGTGTGTGTTTGTATATATGTGTGTATATTATTCATATATGTATGTATATATATGTATATGTATGTATATATATGTATACACACACACACATATATATACACACACATATATATATGCACACCCACACACACTGACACAGAGAGAGAGAGAGAGAGAGTGGGTATACCCACTCCCACTCTTGTGTTGTACCCAATACAAATGCATTGAATGTGTGTCAATGAAAGATAGATAAATAAATATACATATTAAATAGTATGAAATAATGTACTGTATATATGAAAAAGTAGCTTTCCTGATTCCTAACTGTTTTCTACAATGTGTCTGGGAGCTTTTCTTAAATAATAAAACCACTATTTTTGGTGTGGATGTTTAATTAGGATGATGAAAGAGGTCAGACCACTTTCCCACTTTCCCATCCTTTCTTTCTTTTCTTTTTTTTGCCAGGGATAAAACCAGTCCTTAAAAAGAAGAGAATCTCATTTCCTCTTCTGGAACAAAATCTCACCCTCTGCCTTGAGGTTCTTCCATGTTGTGTTTGTGTTTGCAATTCCCTCTCTCTTGCACCCTAAATTGGGTTAGGGGAGGGAGAGAGGGGGGGGAGAGAGAGAGAGAGAGAGAGAGAGAGAGAGAGAGAGAGAGAGAGAGAGANAGAAAGAAAGAAAGAAAGAAAGAAAGAAAGAAAGAAAGAAAGAAAGAAAGAAAGAAAGAAAGAAAGAAAAGGAGCCAACAAAGACTGAGTTAATTTTATTTGCATCACAAAGAGGTCCTTAGATTTCAGAACAAGGCCAGGGCTTTTGAAAGTGCACAATCCTTTCTGTTGTCAGTGGAAGAGGAACTGAGCAGGGAACACACACACAAACACAATCCCCCATACACACACAGACTGGGGGAAACTGGGGACAATAATGGCTCTCAGCATGTGTTCGGAGTCTACCTTAGAACTTTTTAAACTTTGGACAGCTGATGCCAGCATCTTTTTTTTCTTCTTTTTTTCTCTCTGATCAAATCATAGCAACCACAAGACATTCTTAAATTAGAGGGAAGAAGGAAGAGGGGGAGGGAGAGAGAAATGGGGAGAGAGGGGGAGAGAGAAAGATGCTTGATAGCTAGATATGATAGATATAGCTAGACAAGAAAGTCAGAGTAGTGGTGTGGTGGCCTAGAGGCAGAGTTCTTGCCTCCTAATCAGGAGGCTGGGAGTTCACTCCTAGGTAGAAGCTGATATTTTTCTCTCTGGACACAATGAGAATATATCTGCTGAACAAAATTCCACACTGGTGACAGGAAGGGCATCCAGCCATTAAAACTAGCTCCATTCAGTTGCCCAGATTCCACCCCGCAAGGGATTATGGGGTTATGGAGTTCAAAGATGATGAAAGACAAGAGTTAGAAAAATACAGGTAGTCTTCAACTTACAACCACTATTGAGCTCAACATTTTTGTTCTTAAGTGAGACATTTGTTAAGTGAATGTTGCCTCATTTTACAACCTTACTCTGCCACCATTGTTAAATGAATCATGGCAATTGTTAAATTGGTAATGTGGTTCCTAAATGAATCTGGCTTTCCCATGGACTTTGCATGCCAGAAAGTAGCAAAAGGGGAATCACATGACACTCCAGGACACTGCAACCATCGTAAATATGAGTCAGTTGCCAAGCGTCTGAATTTTGACATGAGCATGGGGATGCTGCAGTCGTCATCAGTGTAAAAAACGGTCATAAGTCATTTCTTTCAGTTGTGTTGTAATTTTGATAGAATGGTAGATAAGATAGATATGAGAGAGAGAGAGACAAAGACAGATAATAGACGGATAGATGATGGACAGAGATAGATATAGATAGACAGACAGATATATAATAGACAGATAATAGTTGGACATAGATAATAAATAGATGATAGATATAAATAGATGATAGATGATAGATAGATAGATAGATAGATAGATAGATAGATAGATAGATAATAGACAGATAATAAATAATAGAAAGTTAAATAATAGACAGATAATAGATAGACAGATAGATGATAGATAAATTGATTGATAGACAGACAGACAGATAGATACAGATAGATGATAGATAGTAGATGAGATTGATCAGGGGTTTTAGATAGATAGATAGATAGACAATAGAGAGATAGTTAATAGACAAATATAGACAGATAGATAGAAAGATAGATAGATAGATAATAGAAAGACAGATACATAATAGACAGATAGATAATAGACAGATAATAGACAGATAGATGATGGATAGATAGATAGATAGATAGATAGATAGATAGATAGATAGATAGATAGATAGATAATAGAAAGACAGATACATAATAGACAGATTAAATAATAAGACATGATAGATGATTGGATAGATAAATAGACAGACAGATCAGATAGATAGATAGATAGATAGATAGGATGGATGGATGGATGGATGGATGGATGGATGGATGGATGGACGGACGGACGGACAGACAGACAGACAGAACAGACAGACAGACAGACAGACAGACAGACAGACAGACCAGTTGGGCACAAATGATTCTTGGGAAACCCTGCAAGTTTCCAGGGCTCATCAAGTTACAGAAGCCAGCAGCAAAATTGCCACACTTATGAAAGAAAGATGTTGAGACTCTGGAAAAACTGCAGAAAGGAGCAACCAGGATGATGAAGAGACTGGAGGCTAAAACACACGGTGAACAGTTGCAGGGAACTGGGCCTGGCTAGTCTAGGGAAGGGAAGGACCAGGGGAGACAGGAGACCAGGGTTCAAATATCTGAGGAGCTGCACAGAGAGGAGGGAGGGGACAAGCTATTTTCAAACAACACAAGGCCAGACAGGAAGAATGGATGGAAACTGAACAAGGAGAGATTCAACCTGGAAATAGGAGGAATTTTCTGACAGGGAGAACAATTAACCCATGGGACTGAATGAAGTTGCCTTCAGATTTGTGGGAGCTTCATCCCTGGAGGCTTTCAAGAAGAGACTGGACTGCCATCTGTCAGAAATGGTGTAGGGTCTCCTGCTTGGGTGGAAGGTTGGACTAGATGACCCACAAGATCCCTTGGTTAATCTGTAGCTGACTCTGGAAAGAATGCAGAGCAGAGCAACAAAGACAGTTAGGGAACTGGAGGCTAAAACATAGGAAGAACAGTTGCAAGAATTGGGTATGTTTGGCTTAAATGAAAAGAAAGACCGGGGCTGAAATGGTTGCAGTGTTCCAATATCTCAGGGGCTGCCCCAAAAAAGAGGGAGTCAAGCTATTCTCCAAAGCACCTGAAGGCAGGACAGGAAGAAATGGATGGAAAATGATCCAGGAGAGAAGTGACTTAGAAGTAAGGAGATCCTGTGAATTCATCAGTCGAAGGCTGTGGGTGCTCCAATAATTGAGGTTTTTAAAAAGAGACCGGACAGCCTTTTCTCTGGAATGGATTAGGATCTTTTGCTTGTGCAAGGGGTCAGACTAGAGGACCTCCAAGGTCCCTTCCAACTCTGTTATTCTGTTCTGTTAGGTGAAGATGTGTTTCCAAAGCGAAAGGATGCTTGTCCTTGGCTACCAACCCAAGTGAAGGTGCAAGAGAGAGAGATGCTGATTCACTGATCTGCCTCCACCTCCCATTATCTCCTTTCTACGCCTAAATATCCCCTCTGAAACGTGGCTGTGCCTGCCTTGAAACCGACAACATCAGATATTTTGGGCTGGAGATGTTTTTAAGACAAGCTAGGGATCATTGGTGATGCTGCGGAGACCCTGCAGAGACTCTCTGGCTCCCGGCCCATCTCCTAGCCAAGCGAATGTTGCAAAGTGCATGACCTCATGAAGTTCCAGGTGGCTTCTTAGCTGGCTTCAAACAGAAGCACACTTCCCAAATGAGCTTGGAAGGAGCCTCCCAGAAACTCAAATGTCAAGGTAAGATTTCTTTTCCTTTGGTTTTGGTTTTTCTACTCTCCCATCCAGCCTATGGCTTGGAGATCTCCAAGTGGTTCCCCATCCAACAACTGACCAACTCTGATCCTGATTAGCTTGCTGAAAAAAGGCAAGGTGGGCTAATTGACAGGCCAAATATTCAGATAAGCAGGTACAAAAAACTTTCTTCTTCCCCCCTCTTTTTATTCTTCTCCTCCTCTTCTCCCTTGTTTCCTCTTTTTCTTGCTCCTCTTCCTCTTTTTCCTCTCCTTCTTCCTCTTCTCCTCCTCTTTCTCCTCCACTTCCTCCCCTTCTTCTTCTCTTCCTCCTCTTTCCCCTTTTCCTTCTCCTCTTTTTCTTCCTACTCTTCCGCTCCTCCTTTTCTTTCTCTTCCTTTTTCTTTTTCTCCCTCTCCCCCTCCTTCCCTTTTCTTTCTTCTTTTTCTTCCTACTCTTCCTCTTTTTCTTCTCCTCCTTCTTCTTCCTCTCCTCTTTTCTCCTCCTCCTCTTCCTCCATTCCCTCTCTCCTTTTCTTTCTCTTCTTTTTTCCTACTATTCCTCTCATCTTCTTTCTCTTCCTCTTCTTTTTCTTATTCTCCCTCTACTCTTCCTCCCCTTTTTCTTCCTACTCTTCCTTCCCCTTCTTCTTTCTCCCCCCTCCTCCCCTTCTCTCTCCCCTCTATTTTCTCTTCTTCTCCCTCTACTCATCCTCCTCTTTTTCTTTCTCCTTTTTTTCTTCCTACTCTTCCTCTTCTTTTTCTTCTCCTTCTCCCTCTCCTCTTCTTTCTCCTCCTCCTCCCCCTTCCTACCCCCAACCCCTTTTCAGGAGGAGGCCTAAGACCAGAAGCTTTTGACTTGAAATGAATTTGCAGGCACCAGACTGCAGGAAATGCTTTGAAGATCCATCTCAAAGCAGAAAAAAGGAAATAGCCCCCACTTTGCAAGAGGCGGGGTGGTGTGTCTAACCCAGCTAAGCTTCCTTCTCCCACCACCCATTTGCTAAGGCTCTCTTCCCCCCTCCCACCCACCCCTCCTCCATCCTAATCCTGCAACTGGATTTGGAGGGGGGGGGGGTTAAATCGGCCAGGCTCCACTAGCTATGAATAAGTCACTGCTCCATTGTCTCTGGGCTACAGTGAGTAAGTATGAACAATACTACAAGGAGGATAAGGGAGGAACAGAGACTGGCACTGAAGTGGACTGAATGCAAACTGGGGGTAGTGATGTTTGGCTGGGGAGGGGTCCCTAGTCCCTCCCCATACCCCCCCCCAAATACATGGGTGCAATAATTTTGGAAACCAAATGATCTTTCCTTGAGGAACAGATTTTAGCATCCTGTAATCCACACCACTTTTGGTTTAAACACTCTGGTTTAGCATCTTCCTGACAACGGTGGCAAGAAAACCCGTAAAATGGAGCAAAACTCACTGAACAACTGTCTTGCTAAGCAATGGAAATGCTGGTCCCAATTTGTGGTCATAAGTCAAGGATTACCTGTACAACCCTAGAGGATGACAATGGAAAAAAAAACCTCACACACAACCAACTCAGGAAATTAAGAATGAAATCTTNCCCCCCCCCCCTCTTCTTTGTGGCAGCTCCTCAAATCCTGGAGTACTGCTATCTTCTCACTGCTAGTCCTTCTTTTCTTTAGACCAGCCATACCCAGCTCATGAAATCTGTTCTTCATATCTTTTCATATCTGACTCTTGATGAATGTATCTTTTCTTTTATGTACACTGAAAGCATTTGCACCAAGACAAATTCCTTGTGTATCCTATCACACTTGGCCAATGAAGAATTCTATTCTATTCTATTCTATTCTATTCTGTTCTGTTCTGTTCTATTACCTTTCCTTTCCATATATTCTATGTTATGCTATGCTATGCTATGCTATGCTATTCGTCTCCAGGCCTTTCTCACTATCACTTTCTCACTGTCAGGGAATTCCTCCTTAGTTCTAGATTGCTTCTCTCCTTGACTAGTTTCCTTCCGTTGCTTCTTGTTCTGCCTTCAGGTGCTTTGGAGAATAAGCTGACACCCTCTTTTTTTGTGGTAGCCTCTTGGATATTGGAAGACTGCTATCATGTCACCCCCTCCTCTTCGATCCAGGAGATCTTCATCTGATCAGGACCAACTGGGCACCAAAATCCATAAAATCCTACAAAGCCACCATAATCCAGAAAGATTGTTGCTCATTCCTCACAGGTAGCTCACATCCTAGGAGACCACAGGTCCAAGCTGTTGCATTGTCACTTCCTTGCTTAACTAAAAAAGAAATCTCCCCCTTTCTTCTTTACTTCCTTCCTTCCGTTTTTCTCAGGCAACAGAGAGTAACCCCATTCAATAGTTTCTGGCTATTCTCTCACAGATCAAGTGGGAGAACTGGAAAGGGAGGTGGGCGGGGTGGGGGGAACCTGCTGATGAGAAAAAGAGAGGTATGCATTTTTTTAACCTGTGCCCCCCCCCCAAAAAAAAAATGATAGGAAGTATCTCACTAAACAGGTTTGCTTCTGGTAAAAAGCTCTCAGGTGGAAAGAGGTGAGTGGAACAACAGCAATTGTGTTACCCTTTCCCAGGACGCTTAAAATAGGCGATAAACAAATTCACATGTTCAGGTTGGCTTTACATAATAATAGCTAGAAGGGATAAGAAGCAGAGGATGAGGAAGGAGTAAAATTCTTGCAAATGTACAATGAAGAGAATTGCAGTGTAGGGAAACTGTAGTACTTCTCAAACTACTGTAGATTTGGAACATCTCTTTTTATGTATAAATAAGGACTAGTTAGCACAACCAACTCAATACTTAAATCATGATGGTTTGCCAATCAGGCCTCAGGGCAGACGCCAACCACGGATGGATAACTGGTCTATAAATCATGGCTTGTGAACCACAGCCATTTCAAACTGGGTTCACCCTGTCTGTGGAGATTCTCGGCCATCCAGGTCATGGTTGTTCCAAAGGTGCTTTTTCAAGAAGCAACTGGACTTTTTATTTTTCCTTGAACATAGTTGAAACTGAAGAAGCTTGTTGGATGAGAAGTGAGATGCCTTCAAGGAAAAGCAGTCCAGTTGCCTCTTGAAAAAGCACCTTTGGGTTCGCATTGCACACTAAGATAAGGGTGTCCTTCAGTCCCAGTCAGTTCCTGAGGGATTCATGGACCCATCACATCCTTGGTGTTTTGGGGAGTGTTTTGAAAAGGTTTGGCCCCAGCCTTCTTCTCAGATGTTTCTTCAACTTCCTAATCTAGTTTGGGGTCCAAGATGTCCTATGCTCTTCTTCTGTTGCTCAGCTGTTCCCATCCAACAAGTGAAGCTGTCCTGAAGTTCAACCCAACGTCTGGTGACCTCCACAGCTTTATCTCCAAGTTATCTTGGACCCAGGATTCGGTTTTGTCTTTTTCTGAACATTTTCAAGGTCGCCCAAGCCCAGGTAGATGCCATCACAAATCTCCAAAATCTGAAGATGTTATTGAAGTATCTAGAGCAGGACTACTAGATTCTGTAACAGCTTTGTTCCTTATGTCATCCGTCTGGTAAAATCACAAAATTCATTTTTTTACTCCATGTATATGTATACACCCGAACTAGACTGGGATGTTTCTCAGTGTCGTGTGTGTGTGTGTGTGTGTGTGTGTGTGTATGTGTGTGTGNTGTCGTGTGTGTGTGTGTGTGTGTGTGTGTGTGTATGTGTGTGTGGTATATGGATAATGGTTATCTTTTGAGAGCTGAATGCAACAAAATTTCATTTTAACGTAGCCTGGTTAGTGTACATTGTGACAAAAACATTCTATTCTGTTCTGTTCTTTCTTATTCATTCTATTCTACTATTTCTTATTCATTCTGTTCTATTCTTTCTTATTTGTTCTATTCTACTCTTATTCATTCTATTCTGTTCTGTTCTTTCTTATTCATTCTATTCTACTATTTCTCATTCATTCTGTTCTATTCTTTCTTATTTGTTCTATTCTACTCTTATTCATTCTGTTCTGTTCTGTTCTTTCTTATTCATTCTATTCTATTCTTTCTTATTCATCCTATTCTATTCTTTCTTATTCATTCTGTTCTATTATTTTTTATTCATCCTATTCTATTCTACTTTCTTATTCATCCTATTCTATTCTTTCTTATTCATCCTATTCTATTATTTTTTACTCATCCTATTCTATTCTATTTTCTTGTTCATTCTATTCTATTCTTTCTTATTCACCTTACTCTATTCTACTCTTTGATTCATTCTGTTCTGTTCTTCCTTACTCATTCTAGTCTATTCTCTTTATTCTATTGTACTCTCTTATTCATTCTACTCTATTCTTGTTCATTCCATTCTATCTTATTCATTTTATCCTATCCTATCCTCCATATCCCATTCATGATCTCCTTGGCTCAATGCAGAGACAACGGCCTTTAACCCCAGCTTTTCCCCCATTCTATCGAGTGCCAGTTAGGTGTTCCCAAGTTGGTCTTCAGCAACTGTCAGGTCTTAAAAACTTGCTGCTTTTTGAATCAAAGCCAATGAGAGCATGGAGTTTCTCCCCGGGTGACAGACAGGCTTTCAGTCGCTTCCTTTCCCAATATCAAAGGCAACTCTCCTCCTTTTTTGTCGATCTGTGCACAAAACTCATCTGTCCCTTTTTTTTGGGGGGGGGGGNTGTCCCTTTTTTTGGGGGGGGGGGGTGTATCTGCTGCAGCCTTCCTATCCCAGGAGGATGAGGCATACACAGCGCACAATTCCTGCGGCCATGTGCAGCAGGGCTGCTTCCAAGAAAAGTGCATGAGATGCTCCAGCGTGCTTTTTAAAGTCGCTGCTGCTTTGATTGTGTTGTTTGAAGGGGGGGGGAAAAGCTGCTTTCAAAGTGAAAAACAGAACTTTTATAACTTAAAGGGAAGCCGAAACAGCAGGGACACCTTTTCTCTGTGTGTATTGTTTGAAAATCCACCTCCAGATGTTAGGATTCATTGCCTCCCATCTGGCATCTATTTTTTTTTTCTCTCTCTCTCTCTTTGTCTTTCTCTCTTTCTCTCTCTCTTTTCTCTGGACGTCTGGACTGAAATGCTTTTTCCCTATAATGGAGGCCTTCCAAAAAATCAGATCCAGGGGAAAACATAGTTTTTGGTAGGGAGAGACAGGTAGTCCTCGACTTACAACAATTTGCTTAGTGGCCAAAGTTACAATGGAACTGAAAAAAGTGACTTATGACTGTTTTTCACACTTATGACCGTTGCAGCATCCCCATGCTCATGTGATCAGAATGTAGACTTTCAGCAACTGGCTCATATTTATGACGGTTGCAGCGTCTCAAGGTTACGTGATTCCCCTTTTGCAGCCTTCTGATGAATGAAGTCCATGGAAGAACC
Source organism: Laticauda laticaudata (assembly GCA_004320025.1). Classification (NCBI taxonomy): domain Eukaryota; kingdom Metazoa; phylum Chordata; class Lepidosauria; order Squamata; family Elapidae; genus Laticauda; species Laticauda laticaudata. The sequence goes on from BHFT01041490.1 coordinate 23,804, forward strand.
AGATTCATTTAACAACCATGTTACTAATTTAACAACTGTGATTCACTTAACAACTGTGGCAAGAATGATCATAAAATGGGGCAAAACTCTATATAGCTATCTATCTATCTGTCTATCTATCTATCTATCTATCTATCTATCTATCTCTATCTATCTATCTATCTATCTATCTATCTACCTATCATGTATCTCTATCAGTTAATATCTATCTCTCAATCTATCAATCTACAGTATTTAACTATCAATCATCTGCCTCTGTCTATATCTATCTATTATCTATCTAGCAATCTATAGCATGTATCAACCTATTTATCATCTATCTCTATAAGTTTATATCTGTCTATCTATCCTCTGTAATTCTATCAATCTACAGTATCTATATCTCTATCTATTTATCATCTATCTCTTTCAGTTTATATCTATCTATCATCTATCAATCTATCAATCTACCATATCTATCTCTAGCTATTTCTAGCTATCTATAATCTATCTCTATCTATTTCTATCATCTATCAATATCAGTCGATGGTATTTATCTATCAATCATCTGTCTCTGTCTCTGTCTATCATCTATCTAGCAATCTACAGTATCTATCTATCTGTCTATCTATCTATCTATCTATCTATCTATCTATCTATCTATCTATCTATCTATACCTTGATTTGTTTAGTGACCAAAATTATAACAGTACTGAAATAAATGATGTACAACTGGTTTCACACTTATGACCAGTTGCAGCATTCATATGGCCACATGATCAAAATTCAGGCATTTGGCAACTGACTCGTATTTACGATGGTTGCAGAGTCCTAGGGTCACGTGATCACTATCCATAACCTTCCCAGCCAGCTTCCGACAAGCCAAATCGATGGAGAAAGCTGGATTTGCTTAATGACCATATGGTTCATTTAACAACCACAGTGATTCGCTTAACAGCTGTGGAAGAAGAAGAAGAGGAGGAGGAAGAAAGAAGAAGAAGAAGAAGAAGAAGAAGAAGAAGAAGAAGAAGAAGAAGAAGAAGAAGAAGAAGGAAGAAGTAGTTGAAGAAGAAGAAGACGAAGAAGAAGTTGAAGACAAAGAAGACAAAGAAGGCGAAGACGAAGATGAAGAAGACCGTACAATGAGGTATGAATACACTGAATAACTAACTCGTTTAGCAACAGAAATGTTGGGCTTGATTGTCGCCGTATGTCGAAGTCTACCTTCGTGGGAAAGCAATGAAACCTTTTGAAAAGAACATTTATTCTGAAATGGTTTTAAATCTAAACTATCTAAACAGTCTAAAATGGGTTACATTGCAGGGCCGAAGGTCTGCAAAGACATGGAAACATTTTCCCTGAACAAAATTCTACAGACAGAAAAATTAAACCAAACTCTGGCAACCCACTTCATCTCTATTTCCTTTGGGAGGAAACTCTAAGGATATCTTTTTAAGAACTGTCAAAACTCACGAGTCCGTCATAAATTATTCTTTTTCATTACCCAACTTATTAAGTAGGCTGTTCGGGATAATGGCAGGGAAAAAAAAAATCCTGTTTTAATTCCCACTGTATTTTATACAAGTGCCAATAGGGACCCAGGTTTAAGCCAGCATTCTCTTTTGTACAATGGTGGGCAGTCTTCCCCCCCCCCCAATTCCAAAGTTAATTACAGGTGGGTCCTCAACGTATGACCAAAATTTCCATTGCTAAGTGAAACGGTTGCTGGGTGAGTTTTGCGTCGTTTCGTGACTTTTCTTGCTGCCGTTGTTAAGTGAACCAATGCAGTTGTCACATTAGGAACTTGGTTGTGTCTCACTTATGACTGTTGCAACATCCCCACGGTCACGTGATCCAAATTCAGACACTCGGCTCACATTTACGATGGTTGTAGTACCCCGGGGGTCATGTAATCCCCTTTTGCGATCTTCTGACAAGCAAAGTCAATGGGAGAAGGGCCAGATTCACTTATCAACTGGGTTACTAACAACAACTGCAGTGGTTCACTTAACAACGGTGGCAAGAAAGCTCATAAAATAGGGCAAAACTCGCTTAGCAACTGTTGCACTGAAGAACAAAAATTTTGTGGTCATAAGTCAGGGACCACCAGTAGTGAGCTCCAAGCCAACATCCAACCATCTTTGCAAGTGAAACCACAGCAGGTTCTACCTTCCATCCATCTGAAGGCACCTAAGCCTAGATTGTCCCAAGGGTGCTTCTCCCAGGAGGCAACTGGACTTTGTTTTCTCTTTAAAGACATTTTGCTTCTCATCCAAGAACTTCAGCTCTGACAGGATGGTGGGGAATGGAAGGATTTATACTCCTTGCAGACAGTTGATTGTTTGCATCCTTTGAGAGGGTCACTGAGGCCACTTTGAGGCTTATCGGTGTCCTCAGGATCGCCTGAATGGTGCAAGTGGATGTGGAGCCTTCTAGAAACTATTAAAAGGACTGTGTTGTAGACTGGAGATAGATGATGTTGTATTCCCCCCTCTCTGTTGAGAGAGGGCTGTTCAGTTTTGATGTAGATGGCCTCTTTGACCCCTCTTTCAAACCAGCAGTCCTCTCTGTCCAAAATGTGGACTTCAAAAGAGAGGCCTTTGTCTTTTAAATGCAGATGCACGGCTGAATCTAGTCCTGTTGAGTTTCTTCTACGGTGTGCCGTGTGCTTATGAAGTGGTTGTTTTGTTTCTCTACTGTACAGATCTGCTTCTATCCCAGGGCAGTAGCTCTTTTGAATTCTACTGTATAGTGCAGTGTTGGTGCGGTGTCAGGGATTTTCAATTCAATGTGTGGAGTGTGAAGGAAGTGTGTTTGTATTTATTTTCATGGCCATGATGTGCAGTGAAGATGGTGTTTGATTTCGTTGTACGAGGTGCAATGACAATAAACTAAACTCACTGCTGTCAGGATTCTGGCAGTTACCCCATTTAAATCATGAGTCTTGAGCTAAACTTCCAAAACATAAAAAGGATTTATGGAGAGTTAACATATCTGGCATTGCCTGGGTGTAACCGACTCTGAGACACATCATTCATTGTCACCCTTGACCCTGTTTTTTCCTCCACACCCTGGGTATATCGTAATTCATATTCTCCAATGGAACACATCCATAGCCAAGAGTCATCAATCATGCTCTGAGGCAGAAACTTCAGTCACCTAGTTACTATCTTTGAAAACATTTGTGGAATGCAATTTCAGTTTTGCAAGCTGCTACGCTGCTCCCCCCTCTCTTTCTGTTGGCAATTCTAAAAAGACCAGAGAAATATTTTATGAATTGACAACTGCATTATACCGCATATACCGTGCCATTTCTTAGATGAGAAGTGAACTGGAGAAACTTCTTGGATGAGAAGTGAAATGTCTTTAAAAGAAAAACCAGAAAGTCCAGTTGCCCCTTGAAAAAGCACCTCTGGGACAACCGTGACCTGGATGGCTGAGAACGCTAAGCCGAGGTCAATATATTACTGAGACAAAGAAGCCAGGAATTAGCCACCTTTTGCTTAACTCTCCAATCCAGCGAGGCTAAAATGGGGAGTTGATGAATAATAACAGGCCAGCAAACTGTGATGTAAAAATTAGTCCATGCCAATCATCCGGATAAGGGAGAGGATGGTTTGAGCAAGTGCCGAAACAGCCTCCTGCTCTTGAAAAGAAAATAAAGCAGACCCAGGAAAATAACAAGGTTATTAATCTTTCATTAAGCTAAGGGGATGAAAAAGAATCACTTAAAATCCTGTTTCTTTCTCTGCTCCATAAGCAGGGAACCCCCTGCCAACTTCAAAGGCTGGCCAAGAAATTAGTTAATATGTTGGCGCGGAACCCAGATTGCAGTTTACATAAGGGGTTTCTTTGCCTACTATTCCTCCTCCTCCTTTTCTCAATTTCTTGTCCTATTGAACAAAGCAACCTCTGGGGACTTAAAGAAAGAGAGAGGGAGGGAGAAAAAACTGGGGGGGGGGGGAG
>BHFT01041490.1:35142-61671 GCA_004320025.1 Laticauda laticaudata
CCGCGGGGTGGGGGGGGGGAATGTTAAAAAAAAAAAAGAAAAAGGAGAAGGAGGAAGGAACGCGCGAGACGCCGCTCCGCCAATGGGAGCCCAACGCAGGCTTTGAAGTTACGGTTACGAAGGGCGTATCGTGTACCGTCTTCCTCCGAGAGCGGCGGGGGGTGGGGTGGGGAGAAAATAGTCCCCGGAGCCTCCGCTTTAAAAAGTAAGCCGTGTCACGTGGTACAGAACGCGGCGTGATCCTTGTGGGTGAGGCGGTTTTTCACCGTTGGAGGGAAAAGTCAGCGCCATTTGAAAATCGTGCTTATTATTAGTTTTTGTTTCGGTTTTTTTTTTTTTATTCGAAGCTTTCTTTGGTTAGTGTTTGTTTTCATTTATTTTTATTCTGTGAAAAGTTCTTGCGACGGTATCGCTCTGGTTTTTCCTTTTGCTCTTTCCTTTTTTAAAAAAATTCCCAAATTCAACTTATTTTAATTCGTAATAGTATAAATTTACTGAAAGGATTTGTGCTGTGAATGGGGATGCCAGGAACGAAGTTGCATGGCGTTAGTAGAGAATTACATTTTTTTTCTAGTGTGTTTCTCGTACAATTGAAAGATGGCTACAAAATAAAATAGCTTCAATTAAACTCAAAAAAAAAATGAGTAAAAATGGAGTGTTTGCAACCTGTGTGTACAAAATGGAGGGGAAGAAAAAAAATGAAAACATTTGCAATTGAAAAATAATCCACTGCTTTCAAGGCTATGTTTCTATTTTTTAAAAATAGTCTCATAACAGAAAAAAGTTAAAAAAAAAACCCACTAGTCAAGGAGCAAAAGTGTTTATAATTCTAAAATGTAGAAATCATTATCTTGTTAGTTACTAACAAACTTACTGACACTTTAGTAATTTCATTGGGGAGGTAAACATTGTTAATAATTTAGTTAATGGTTCATTCATGAATTAATATCTTAGTTCTAGTGCTTTTAAGACTTAACAATAGCCTTATTTTTTAAAAAAATAAATGAGCAAATTGTTTTACAATGATGCCTAAAATCTAAAATTCATTAGTTCATTTAATTAAGTGGATCATTAATGGCTCAATATTTTAATTATCCTAGTGTTTTCAAGTGTTTCTATAGTTTTTATCATGTCATTAATGAGTGGCTTAAATGAATCAAACCAGGTTTATTAAATATATCAAACTAGGTTGATTCAGAATAATCTTAAGTTTGGGTATATTTCAGTATATCTTTGTAAAAGGTGAGAAAAGTGAGAAACCCACCCCACCCCAACACACACAAATTATGAATTGGGAGGAATACTATAAGCTACAAGTGGTAGTACTTCCTATTTACCAACAATTTGGGGAAGTTGACATTGTTAATCATTATGTGTTTATTTTTGAAAACAGGCTTCTTTTACCAGAACAGCACAGTGAAGTATTTCAAGTGTCTTTGTAAAGATAGGTCCTATTGAGATAATAAGACTTAACCAATGGGTATATCATACAAATGAAAAGTATTGTTTAAAAAACAGATGAGGTATCCTAGGTGTTTGGGGATGAGGGGAGTTGTAGTCCAAAAGGAAGAATGTTGGTTGGAGTTCTCCAGTATTTTGCTTCTGTGTGTCTCTGATTCACATTAGAATTGTCCTATCTGGAATGCAAAAGCCCATAACCCCATTCAACTGGGATTGTTGCATATTTATTTGCTACCCTTTGAGTATCTGGGTTGTTGTTCCCAGATTGGCTCATGTCAAATCAAACATTTGAGACTAATTTAAATATATGCCAGACTAGTTGGATACCTGTGCTTTGCTACGAAACTATGTGATCAGGCTTAATTTTTGGGGAGGAAAATAAGGAGAAAAAAATTCTGCCTCTGCCTACCAGCATCCATCGGTATTCATCCAGCTGGTGTCCTGTCAGTGTGTGAGAGAGTTGAGGGCTGTTTGGAACCTGTGTGTGCAAGTAGACAGCAAGGAGCCCTGAGCATGGCTCAGCTCAACTGTTCTGGACTAAAGCTGCTTGGTGCTCTGAAACTAAAACTGAAAGTCCTCATGTTTTGCATTTAGAACAGATTTCTTTTCAGGTGGAGAGGGGAGTAGAATTCCTTAACATCAGAGCATGTTAAGAATTAATAATATAGGAAATACTAATGCTTTGATGGTCCTTTTGAAAAATCCTTTCTTGTGAGCCCCTGGAAGCCAAGAGGAACCCATGTGCCAAATTTCAAGTTTGTAGGCTTTACAGTTCTGGAGATTTTATGATGATGCGTGAGGTGGTATTTCATATTTGTCTGCCATTACAGCTCATTCAGTGAGACAATGACTGGGAGAGCAAGAGCAAGGTCTCGGGCGAGGGGCCGAGCTCGTGGTCAAGAAGCAGCACTCTCTACAGTGGGACCAGCTCCTGTAAGTTTTTAAAAATGAGGAAATTTTAAAAACCTTTTTAAAAAGGACGGGTGCTCCTCTGATCACCGATATCCTAGAAGCCCCAGCTAGCCTGTTCAGTGGAATGATAAGAATTATAATTCTGGTTTTCCAGGATCAGCCATGGCCTCTGGTCTGTGATATTTACCATAATGTGGTTTGTCTTTCGATATTGAGCAGTCTTCTTTTAAACTAGCATTGCCTCCTCTAGGTTTCTGCGCCTGGATATAGCTCAATAGCTCCTCAGCTGCCTCCAGTGCTGCAAGCTGAAGCAGGAAATGGAGCTCAGGCTGGATATGGCCAACAAATGGGACCCCTGGTTTTGAAATCAAAATCAGAAGGTAGGATTGGTAGCTCAAAGGCAGATATCCTTTCCATGTTCCTGGAGTCGAACCAAAATTTGAATATACATTGGTGAAATAGAAATAAAGTGGGGGTGCAGCTGTTATTTGGTCTGCTGCCTTTCTGTGGGCTGAATTCCTGGAGCGCTGTATGTATTCATCCTAGAGTCTTAGCCATTATGCACTGCCTGCTTTGGTAATGAAACAGGAAAACAGCCAGACTCAAAGAGCACCAAGGACCCCAACTCCTCCTTCTCCCCCTCTGCAAACCCCCCTCCCTTCTAGCATTGATGACATTACCAAGTTGGGTGATGAAGCATCTGCAAGAAAACTACCAAGCTCAGAGAGCACCAAGAACCCCACAGTTCAACCCCAAGCTACAAATATTCTATCAATCTTAACACATTTAAAAAAAACAAACCCTAATCTGGTAGGAGTCACAGACCTCTCTTTTCAGTGATGGTAATCTTAGAAATGATTTGTTGATCTCTTTATTAATGCCTCCCTATAAGAAGCAGCTGTAGGAGCTGACCTAACTAACCATGAAATTGATATGGTGCTTTCTCTATGGGTTGCTAAAAGGCAAGTCTTGTGATCCAGTTGATCAGGGTTTCTTACTTCTATGTCATCCCCAGTGGGTCATTTTAGATCATCTTTAGCAACAGCAGCCCACTTGCCCAATAGCGTTCAGGAGGCAGGTTGTCCAGAATTAACCACAAAGGCAGATTATGACTGATTTTTTTTTTTGTCCTCTACTTTATAGAACTTAAGATTTCAGCAGGCTTTCAAGAAATGAGTTTGGGAGAACGAGGTGGACGCCGCAGAGACTACCATGATCTTGGTGTAAACACCCGTCACTTAATGGAACATGTCAGAGAATCCAAAACAGGTACTATACGGGACTCTTGGGAAAAGTTCCCATTTTTCTCTTCAGTGCTTTTACTGTCACCCTTCCAGCCCTTTCCAGTTGTAGCAACATCCAAAAATATGTTAATCCTCCGTGAAGAAACGCAGGTGTCCCGCACTTGGCAGTTGATGTGGTGCTAGTGCTTTTACTGTTGATGGATGGAACGTATGCCAGTCAGTGGCAGAGCTATTGAAAATGCTTGTTTAATAAATGCTTGTTAAGAACGGTTGATGGAATTGGGTCTGTGTAGTGGCATGAAAAGGACTAGGGATGACGTGATACCAGTCTTCCAATATCTAAGGGGCTGCCCCCCCAAAAAGAGGGTCAATCTATTCTCCAAAGCATCTGAGGGGAAGACAAAGAGTAACAGAAAATGATCAGAGATCCAACTTAGAATTTAGAACAAATTTCCTGACAGTGAGAACAGTTAACCAGTGGAACAGCTTGCCTTCAGAAGTTGTGGATGCTCCATAACTAGAAGCTTTTAAGAAGAGAACGGACAGCCACTTGTCTGAAGTGGGATAGGCTTTCCTATCTTGAGCAGGGGTTAGAGGACCTCCAAGGTCCCTTCCAATTCTGTTCTATTCTGTTCTGATAATAAATGGCTAACAGATGGATACCTTTCCACAGGTGTATCGGGGAATTTAATCAAACTAAGCACCAACCACTTCCGGCTATCATCTCGCCCTCAGTGGGCTTTGTACCAGTACCACATTGACTACAACCCACAGATGGAAGCTCGCCGTCTTCGGGCAGCCTTACTATTCCAACACGAGAACTTGATTGGCAAGACACATGCTTTCGATGGGTCCATTTTGTTCTTACCAAAGAAGTTGGAAAACAAGGTACCAGCGATATTCAATCATAGTCTGAATAGCTCAGGTACAGCCTCGGTTGGCTGTGGCAATTTAGGATTATGGAAATCGAGTCTTTGAGGTTGAGCAGTAGCCCTTTGACTTATGTACCACTTCACAGTACTTTCCAGCCCTCTCTTAAGTGGTTTAAAGAGTCAGCCTCTTGCCCTCAACAATCTGGGTCCTCATTTTGCCCACCTTGGAAGGATGGAAGGCTGAGTCAACCTGGAGCCAGTCAGGATTGAATTGCTGGCAGCGGGTAGAATTTTAGGCTGCAATACTGCATTTTAGCCACTGTGCTTAATGGCATCACCCATGGGTATTGTACATAGAATGAGAAACATTTAGAAATTATGAAGTCTTGTCCCTTTCTTGATTCTAGTCAGTTTTCTTAAGGCTTCTGGAGGTTAAAGTCATCCCATCCTAAAAATAACTATTGGTGATTCTCTTAGGTTACAGAGGTGTTAAGCCAGACACGGCAGGGAGAGTCTGTGAAGATCACCATCACTTTAACCAATGAGCTTCCATCGACTTCGCCAACATGCCTACAGTTCTACAACATTATTTTTAGAAGGTTAGCCTTTGCTGCATAAGCATTTTATTTTTATTTAATTTTTTTTTGAGAGAGAGCTGGGATTACTAGGATCTGTGCATTAGAGAGCCAGGACGTTTTTTTAAAGTATGAGAAATCAATTATATTTCTACTAGACAATTTGTAGAATTCATTAATGTGGGGAGAAGGGTCTGCAAAGATTTTGGTTTTCACTTTTTTTTAGCGGGGAAGGGAAGAGCTCAATTCGAGTTATTGCAATTGGTCCAGACAAGCTTTTCTAGTTTTGACTCATTTTCTCTATTGCTGCTCTCATTCAGCATCCTGGCTAATTGGAAGGTCTTCGTGATGGGCATGGAGTTTGTTGATCAATCACTTGGAACAGGTTGCTTAGCTCAAATTTGGGTGTGATTTCTCACCCAGCAGGTGAATTATTGTTTAGGAAGCCAGAAATTGTAATTACGATGATTTCTCCAACTGGACTAAAAAAAGTCTTGTGGGAGAAGAGAAAAAAATAAAACTTCCATTGCCCAAAATCAGACTCTTTTCTGCTAAGATCCGTGTGTATAACCTTACTTTCCCATTTCTGTTCTTTCTCAGATTGTTGAAAATAATGAACTTGCAGCAGATTGGGCGTAATTACTACAACCCAAGTGACCCGATCAATATTCCTAAGCACAGGTAATAAAACTGGAAATGCCTTTATGATCACAACTGGGACCAGAATCAATCCATGACTTCTTTTGGAAGGTTCTAGATACATTCTGCCTCTCCTAACAAAAGATTAGTGTTTAGTTCTGCCTTAGATGTTATTCTGATGCCTGCAGCGTTTTTGTATTTAAAGATCTGGGATTACAAACCCAAGCAAGCTGATTTTCCTTGGTGCGACTTGAAATAATCAATTTTAAGGGGGATCAGCCTGACCCATGGACCTTGGTTTTGAAAGCCAACCAACCACCCACATAAAATAGGTTTCTCTGTTGGAGTTGCAGATCCCTTGCAGAACTTGTTTGCGACATGAGAGGAGTTGCTCCCTTGAGCAAGTGGTTGTCAAGAGTGAACTACTTATTTTTTTTGTCTTTGACAGGCTGATGATTTGGCCTGGCTTCACCACATCCATTCTGCAGTACGAGACCAGCATCATGCTTTGCACAGATGTGAGTCACAAAGTCCTCCGAAGCGAGACCGTCCTGGATTTTATGTACACCTTGTATGATCAAGTCGGAGAACAGCGGTTCCGAGAATTATGCACAAAAGAACTCATTGGTGTGATTGTCCTTACCCGGTAAACTCGGCTTATTTTGATTTTAATGGTGCAGATCAAAACCTTTTGCTTTCCCAGCTAGTCCCCGATTTACCACCACAGTGGGGGGCGGGGTTGGGGTGGAATCAACAGTTCCACTGCTATGCGAGAGGTGGTCATTAGGTTTCAGGCAGACACTTCCGTTGTTAAGTGAATCACATAGTCCTTAAGCAAATCCAGCTTCCCTGTTGACTCGGCTCATCGGAAGCCGGTTGAGGATATCACAAATGGCAATTCCCCCCAACCCTGGGAGGCTACAAGCAGAGTCCTTAAGAGAAATTAAGATTGAGATTAAGATTTAAGGTGATTTAAGATTAATGAAGCCTTCCAACCTTTGCCCAGGTATAACAACAAAACGTACCGGGTAGACGATATTGATTGGGAATCAAGTCCTAAAAATTCCTTCAAAAAATCTGATGGAACCGAGATCAGCTTTGTGGATTACTACAAGATGGTACGGAGTTTTGGTGGGAATGAAAAGGACCTTGGTTGATTGTAGGTTCCTTCCCCCCCTCCCCCCCCTTTAAGTCGGTCAAATCTATAATGCAATGCTAAGGCTAGATTTTGATCAGTAAAAGGCATTGATCAGCACATGGATATTTGTAATTCAAAATGGCCTCTGGGAAATTTAGTATGTTCAATGGCTCTGCAAGCCTCTTTGTTCCATTACCCGTTGTTCGTATAATTGTTGAAATTTAATTGCAAGGCTAAGCCTCCAGCCACACACAAAAAAGGGGGCTTTAAAAACTAATTGCTCTTCCCCTCCCCCCCAATAATCTTGCATTGTGATCTAATTACAAAGGGGTCCCAGAAAGGAAAAGAGGGACCTTGATCAATTGCATATTGACGAAACACAGAGTTGACTTTCCCAAAGCTATTTTTCTTTGCAATTTACAAAAATAGCCTTCCTGTCTCATGAAGCTGATTCTGCCTACATAGTTTTAAGACTTGTAAAAGGAAGCCTCTTTCCGCATTCTGTGTGTTGGATTCAAACAACGTTTCTGCTCTTTAAAACAGCAATACACCCAAGAAATCACTGACTTGAACCAACCCGTTTTGATTAGCCAGCCAAAGAGGACGAGAGGCCCCTCAGGTGCCTTGGCAGGACCAGTAATACTCATCCCTGAACTCTGCTATCTTACAGGTCTGATTGTTCAAAAATAACCTTACTTCTCCAGTAGTGGGAATTTAATCAATGGAATGGCTTGCCTGCTGGAGTTGTGGTGCTCCATGGCTGGAGGTTTTTCAAGAAGAGATGTTGAACAATGTCCAGGATGGCATAAAGTGGGCAGGAGGTTGGGTTAGAAGATCTCTGAAGTCCCTTCCAGCTCCAGGATTCCATGATTCACCTTCTGATTTGGAAACGAGGCAGTTTCTTTTTACCTAATGTAACACTGACAATTATCTAGCGAAAATGATCGTTATATCTCCAGCTGCAGCTGCCTTGACAATTATAAGGGGGATGTTTTAACTTTTAGATTAATTCGTTTTGGGGGATAATTCATGAGTTGGGTCTGAGTGCTGGCTTTTATTGATTTTATTGTATAGTCTCCCTCCACTTTGTCCTTTTTCTTCTTTGTAGGCCTAACTAATAAGATGCGAAGTGATTTTAACGTAATGAAAGATCTGTCTGTTCACACAAGGCTTGCGCCTGAACAAAGAATACGTGAAGTTGGACGGCTTATCAATTACATTAATAAGTAGGTTGCAGCAACCTTCCCCCCCCACCCCCCCCAAAAAAAGTGGGCAACTTTNTTCCCCCCCCACCCCCCCACCCCAAAAAGTGGGCAACTTTTAAGATTTGTGGACTTCAATTCTGGGAATTGAAGTCCACAGGCTGACCATGTTGGACAAGCCTGATCTACAAGCTCTATTTTTATTTTTGCAGAGATGACAACGTTCAGAAAGAGCTACGCGATTGGGGGCTAAGCTTTGAATCTAAGCTGCTTTCCTTTTCGGGGCGGGTGGTCCAATCTGAAAAAATTCGTCAGGGAGGGAGAGCGGTAGGCAACTTTTCCTTCCTCAAGTGGGTTAAAACAACCCCCCACCCACCCCCTCAAAAATAAAATCTGAGCAGACTAAATTAGATGAAAGAAAAAGAAGAGAAAAGAGAGACAGGGCCAATTCGTTAAGTGCTGAACTCCGAGTGCTTCCTTTCAGTTTGACTACAACCCGCACCTTGCAGACTGGTCCAGGGAGACAAGAGGTGCTCCCCTCACCAGTGTAAAACCCCTGGAAAACTGGCTGCTGATCTACACCCGCCGGAATTACGACGCCGCTAATATTTTGGTCCAAAACCTTTTCAAAGTCACACCCGCAATGGGCATAAGAATGAACAAAGCCATCATGTAAGTACTGTCAAGAGCCTTGTTCTTGGCAGGGACAGGGAGGGGGCTTCTGAATGTAAAGCTGCCAATTTAAAGCACGACTCAGTTTCCCCAGTGGGAATTCCCAGGTGAAGCTAGTACTTGAAAAGGAATGTAGTATTTTGAAGGTGGGGTTTGTAACATTGCCTAGAACAGCCAGGTTAGCAGATATCAGAGAGAGAGAAAGAAAAAGAGATAGAGTAGATAGACAGACAGTCCTCAACCTGCAACTGTTCATTTTATGATCATTTGAATATAGCTCTATTCAAAAAACTTATCCTGCAACCAGTCCTTGCACTTAGAACCGTTGCAGCATCCCCACAATCACGGGATCAAAATTTGGGTTCTTGGCAGCTGGCAAGTATTTATGGTTGCAGTGTCCCAGGGTCACCTGAGCACCATTGGAAACCTTTCCAGCCAGTTTCCACCAGTGGGAGGAAGCCTAATTCATTTAGCAGCAAAACAATGTTGTAACATCAGGCATGTCTCCTCACTTAAATGACCACCTCACTTAATGATAAGATGTTCTAGTCCCAATTGAGGTCAAAAGTCGAGGATTTACCTGTATGGCATCAGTTGGCACCAAGTACAGTATTTCTACTGTACAGTGTTTCTCAACCTGGACAACTTTTAAGATTTGGTGGATTTCCAGAATTCCCCGGCCAGTCCTCATGTTTTCAAGTTATCCAGGTGGAGAAATATCTATTTATGCAGTTAGTGGTAAAAGGGATGGCATCTTTCTTTGTAGGGTTGAAGTTGATGACAGAACAGAGGCGTACCTGAGAACCTTAAAGCAGAAGATTACCTCCGATACTCAGATGGTATGGCCAGTGTGATCCCATGAACTGGAATGCCATTATGGTTTGTCTGATCCCTGATTAAATATAGGATGCAGGGAACCACGGTTTTGCTCTGGTTTAAACCTTTGGGATTAAGTGATTAAACACCCTCTGGAGCTTTGCTTCTAGGAATTAATAGGGCAGCAACTCTGTCAGATCCCATTTTTATCAGTTGATATCTCATGCCAAGATCAGGATTAAATACAATCAAAGAAGGCACATGAAGATGGTTGGAAAATGGAGTAGGGGGCAAGTCCTCTAGAAAGCTTATAAACAGTCTTACGAAGCCCGCAGAAATCAAAACTTTGTTCTTCACTTAAATGCTATTAGGCTAACATTCTCTAACTGGACCATCTAAATTGCCTTTGAGTGTCTTTGGAAGGATGGAAATATAGGACCGCGAGGGTCATCGAGAGCACTCCAGATTTACCACTATGTAAAAGGCAAAAGGCGATGCTGGCTTTTCTAGGGTAGCTCTGCTAATGTAGCCTACGATGCGATTCCCAACAAGCTATAGAACTCTTGAGGTTTTTAGTAAAAAACCCTGGGAGGATGCATTGACTGTCTTTGCTTTTTCAAGGTGGTGTGTGTCCTGTCCAGTAACCGTAAAGACAAATACGATGCAATCAAGAAATATTTGTGTACTGATTGTCCCACACCCAGCCAGTGTGTTCTGGCTCGCACCTTGAGCAAGCAGCAAACTGTCATGGCCATAGCCACCAAAATCGCCTTACAAATGAACTGTAAAATGGGGGGAGAACTCTGGAGTGTTGAAATCCCAGTAAGTAGCTTTTTTTTTTTTCTTTCTCTCTTTCCAGGAGTGTTTAGCTTAGCAGCCCTGTAAGAAACCCACATGAGAGTTAAAACATAACTTAGCTTGTCTTGTGTTTTGTTCCAGTTCACTGACAATCTGTGTTTGACTTAAGGATCAATTAATATCCCATCTTTATTTTTGCAAGTAACTTGAGGTGGCGAACAGATCATCCCAGTTCTGTTTTCCCCACAGCAACCATGCTGAGGTGGTTGACTTTGAGGTGACTTTGGGCTGAGAGAGAGGGAGTGGCCCAAAGTCACCCAGCTGGCTTTCATGCCCCAGGCGGGACTTTCTAGCCTGGTGCCTTAGCCACTAGGCCAAACTGCCTCTCTCATTACAATAATTCTCCAATATTCCAGATGAAGCAGCTCATGATTGTGGGCATCGACTGTTACCACGACATTTCGGCTGGACGGCGGTCAGTGGCGGCATTTGTTGCAAGCTTGAATCATGGAATGACCCGGTAGGATTGTTAGACCTTTTCAAGAGCTACAAATCTTTTAGGAAAACACATATGTGGCTATGTTGCCATTCAGGGATTGCTTTGTTGTTTCGGGCAATCTTCAAGTTACTGCTTATCATTTAACGGCCATTTGGAATGAAAAGTGTCCCAGAAAGGGTGCTTGGCAACTGACAAAGCCCTTCCCAACTGTTGCAAAATGTCCTCCCTCCTGCCCTGCTATCACATGGCCCTATTCGGGCACTGGTTCACATTTATGACCGGTTGCAGCATCCTGTGGTCGCATTAACTGATTTGTGACAGTTTTCAGGAGAACACCAGGTGGGTCTGTGACAATTCGCCACAGCCAACTCTCTGTGGGACAGTATTAAAGAAACGGTGGAATAGAATAGAATTATTGAAGAAAGGATGCAAAAGGAGGGGCAGAATGAAAAAAATGAAATTTTTATTTTATTTTAAATAATTAAATTGAATTGTTAAATTGTCCCAGGGTGATTTGGCTGCAATGAGTTGTCCCATTCCATGCCAAGGAGACTGTGGCATATCGGACTTATGACTAGATGATTCTGACTTTACAACCAGATTATTTGCTCAATAACCACTGTAAAATCAAATCCAGTCACATCTGTGCTTCACATTATGGCCAAAATTCCGGTCCCAATTTTGGCTGTAAGTCAGGGACTTCCTGTATTGTCATTGGCAGCAGGGCAGGAAATCTCTGGGGATCTGAGCCTTTTTGCCTTCTCTTGGCAGTTGGTATTCACGCTGTGTGCTTCAAGATCGTGGGCAAGAAATTGTGGATGGACTCAAAGTGTGCCTACAAGGTAAAATAGCCTCAACAAAGTGTTAATGTTTGAGAGCTTTACTAAAGAAATGACAGTCCTATATTTGAAATATAATCTTGATAAAAGAAACTAGCTTCTTTGTGTTCTAGGGATGGTAAGGCTGACCTCTTTGTTTTGGGTAGGGAATCCAGTTTAATTTTTGTAAATTGCTGCCCTGTCTTTCCTTAGCGGCACTCAGGACTTGGTATTCTTACAATGAACACATGCCTACCCGTATCATCGTGTATCGTGATGGTGTTGGTGACGGTCAGTTAAAAACCTTGGTGAGCTATGAAATCCCACAATTCTTGGAGTGCTTGAAAACAGTTGGATCTGACTACCGGTAAGTTGGGGGCCTGACAAAGTTTCCTGGGAGGAAAAGGGCTTGGTTGGGTAGACCATACTCCAAAGGGCAGTTTACTTCAACCCCTATAAGGCCCTTTGTAAACTTGTATGGCTATAATTTCTTGAAGCAAAAGGATTTCTAGAATAAATGTGATGTGGCGGCAGGGCTGGACTGTCAGGTATATAAGGCAGCACAATGCAGGCAATGTGAATGAAACAGCCATATTAAGCCTTACTTTGATTCAGTTTTCTGAGTTGCTCACACTGGAAATGACTTTGAGCAACATTAGGGACAGCCAAAGAAATAGAACTATTTTTTTTAAAATTACAGAAACATTACACTTCAGCATATAAATCTTTCTTGGCTACAAAAGTTGCTGATACCAAATCAGCATATTTGTGATTCTGTATATCTTTTTTGGCTTGTTTGCAAGGGCAATTTTATGCACAGCTTTCCTTGTTGCACATTTTAATTTTCCGAGAATAGCAAAGGTTAAAAGAAGAGAAGTCACTCTTAATTGCTGTCTGTCTCTTGAGAAATGTTGAGCACTTTAAGCAAACTAACCCTTGCTATGCAATTTTCTGAAGCCCCAAACTGACAGTGATTGTGGTAAAGAAACGTGTGAACAGCAGATTCTTTGCTGAAATTGAAGGAAAGCTACAGAATCCACCACCTGGCACAGTTATTGACTTAGAAGTTACCAGACCAGAGTGGTAAGTCAACTGCTGAGTTCAAGGGGAAAATGTACAGATGCTCAAAAATAGGAAGTTGAGAGATTTTTCTTGGGGGGAGGGATTTCTTATATCTAAGAGGCTCTTCCAAAGAAGGTGAGGGGTCAAGCTATTCTCCAAAGCACCGGAAGGCAGGACAACAAACAATGGATGGAAGCTAATTAGGGAGAGAAGCAACCTGGAATTAAGGAGAAACTTCCTGACAACTAGAACAATTTATCAGTGGGACAACTTGCTTCTGGAAGTTGTGAGTGCTCCACCCACTGGAGGCTTTTAAGAAGAGACTAGACAACAATTTGTCTGAAATGGTGTTGGGTCTCCTGCTTGAGCAGGGGGTTGGAGTAGACGATTGCCAAGGTCCCTTCCAACTCTGTTATTCATTGAGGAAGGAATTGCCTATTTTCCATTCTTCAAACCTGACTAGAATTATTTTTTCAAAACAATCTTAATTCTTCCTCATCATACTTACCAAAGGGCATCAAGATAGGGCAGTCTTGAGTTTTTTTCTCTTTCCTTCCGGGGTTAGGTTGATATTCTCCAACAGTTGTTGAATATCTTCTTCAAGTCTTCTTGGTATTCCTCTACACCAGTTTTCAATGGAAGTTAACATTTTTGGTGTGAGATAAGACCAAGCAAAAGGAGAAGAAAATAGTGGGGGTTTTTTGTCTCATAGTTCCTTGTGAGGAAGGAACTATGCCTACCCTAGGACAGGGTCAGTTCCTTAAAGAAGTTAAACCCAGTGATGGTCAAGCAATGTAGACGCCAGGTGACAATTGTTGACATAACAATTTAAAATAATGGGAAGTCTTTTACCTTAAAATCTACCCAAGGACTTCCCATTAGCCATTGAAGAAAGATGCTCTGAGTGCAGATTAGGCTGATCCGAGACCATCACTGGATGGGATTTTCTGATCTCCAGGAGGATGATACATATCTCAAGACTGCTTTGATCTGTTTCTCACCCTAGGTACGATTTCTTCATTGTGAGTCAGTCCGTGAAAAGCGGCACAGTTGCACCCACCCATTACAATGTAATCTATGACAGCAGTGCGCTGAAGCCTGACTACATGCAGAGGTTAACATACAAGCTGTGTCACATGTACTACAATTGGCCGGTAAGTAGTAAATTGCCCTTTAGTGGGCCTTCCATGGTTACTTAGACCGACACCAGTTGAGCTGTGGGCTTCTTACTAACCTCAATATTCAAGGGAGGAAACCACCTATATCTTATTCCAGTCCTTCCTTTTGTTGCCCAAGAGCTGAATATTGAATCTGGACAGGGAACGGATTATCTACCTGAATGAACAGGAAAGGCGAGAAAAAAACAAATACAGTTGTAGTTTTAGCCTTAAAAAATTCCCTAAATGTCTGCAAGTTGGACTAAGTCAATAAAGTAAAGTTACAGAAATGTAACTGGACCAACAACAAAGTGGTTGCATTTAGATATTGTTACGCTCTGCAGTCCAGGAATGTCCATACCAACATTTCCAACGTTGCTATAGGTGAGCCTGCCTCCCATCAACTTCAGAAGTAGTTTTTGATGATTCCCAATCCATCTACAGATGTCTTCTTTATTACCTGTAGCCTCACATCAGTTTTTCTGAGTTTGAATGAGACAAATCATGGGATGCCTCTTTGGGAAATCTTAAAATGATCTCCTAAGCCTCTAGAAGTGACTATATTTTAAAAAGTCCATCTAGATAGTATCTTCTTGCTGGATCTGCCCCTGTTGAATTTTTATTCCATTTTTTTCTGCTTAAAACGGCAAAGGAGGTGAAATTCCATTCATTCCTAAAGTCATAGGCCTGTTCAACCACTTTTGAAAGTGTATCTGAATGAAAAACTGAATTCCTTCCTTGATCCAAAGGCATCAAGGTTGAGTGTTTGTTGTGTCCCAGAATATGGCTGTTACCTTAAAAATGAGGTTTTGTGTCTCTTCCTTTCTCTGCAGGGAGTCATTCGGGTGCCTGCTCCCTGCCAGTATGCCCATAAATTGGCTTTCCTCGTAGGGCAAAGTATCCACAGAGAGCCAAATTTAACCCTTTCGGAAAAACTTTATTATCTGTGAGTCTACAAGAGGAGATGGTATAATGGAATGGAATTTGGACCAGAGACAGTTCTTTTGTTAGGAAAAAAACACCAAAGAAGTACCTTAAAATTCAATTGAGTAGATATTTGGTGCTGTTGTATGACACACATCAATGATAAATATGTCAAGATTATCTTTTTTATTATATTATCATCATCATCATTTGTGCCTATATGACGTGGTTAAGTTTTTCATCCAGATCAATTTTTACTGGAGCATGTTACTGTTTTGTTGCCAAAATAGTGGTTTCGTCAGCAGAGGCGTTACGAATAAAGTTAATGTCAGTAAAGCTTGTGTCGGAATCTGTTTTTCAAAGTGTGGTACTGTAAGGCATTTTGCTCGGAGAATAAGGGTATGGTGAAGTAGACAAGCTGCCTTGTCACCCTTGCTGTGTTTTTTTACTGTGGCAATAAAAGTTGTAAAATAGGGCAAGAGTCACTCAACAAATTTCTCACTTGGCAACATAAATTTGGGAGTCGTAAATTGAGGACTATTCACTGTGTGCAAAAAGTCTTATTCTTTTTAGCTAAATTGTACCCCCCCCCCAAAAAAAAAAAANAGTCTTATTCTTTTTAGCTAAATTGTACCCCCCCCCCAAAAAAAAAAAAGATTCAAAGACACACAAAACAAATTTACTAGATACTTTAAAATCCTCGCTGTAATAACTATTTGCATGTAAGAAGTAGGCTAAAATTAAATCTAGTTTAATAGACTAAAGGGAGATTTTGGCCATGGCAAACCAATTGCTACTCTTGGTTAAACTATGTTTAGCCAACATGTCTGAATTAGCTTACACATGGCTAATTGGTTAATTCAGGAGCCACACCCTTCTACAAAATATCAAATTTATTTATATAAAATAATTTACACATTAACAACTGTACACATGCACAGTTGCACACACCCACACAATACTTAGAACCACAAGTTTAGGCCATTTTTTTTCCTTCACATAAATCCAGCACACTATTATTTTACAAGAATTTACATTATATTTCTTTGAAGACACAATGGGGAAAAAGCTTTGATCATCCATATTACAAACCTTCCATCAATTAAAAAACAAAGGCAGTCTGAAAAGTATGTATAAACAGTAAAAAGAATATACAAATGGTTACAAAAGTCTTAAACAGCCAAATAATCTTTTTTTTTTTTAAATTCCCCCAGCACGTACGCAATGGTTGTGCGACTCCATCTTTCATCTCCAGTCATAAGAAGGGGTGACAAAATTCAACTTTTCTAATTTCAAAGACTTCTTGCTGGCAGTAGCCCAGGAATAATACACATTTTTGCGTATTTCCTTCTGCGTCTTTGACTCAAACGCACTTCGAAGCTCAACAATAATGGAAACCTCAAGCAACGGCCACCTTAAATCTGCATTTTTTGTTTCTGCCGTAATCAATTTTGCTTTTTTTTTTTTTTAAAGCTTACATGAAAAGCTGAACAGCAGCACTTAACACAGATGGTTGAAAAAAACTGATAATAATGAACCTTTGCACAACATTTTCACACTCCCAGGAATTAATACCGGATATGAATCAGGACTCCCATCGCCTTTTAAATGACGGGCATCTCAATGAATAATGAAACCGTTAACAGTTCAACACAGAGTACATAGAAAGTTTACGCTTGTAGAGTTCAGACAGTACTAATAGTGCATTTAATAAGGCAAACATCAAGGCTTCTGGCAAACTAGGAGTTTCAAGACCATGGACGTGTCACGTGGTGAAGAAACACGGGGCTCAAAAAACAGGGTTCTTTTTTTAAAAAAAAAGTTTAGGGTTCCTTGTTTTCCACTTTCAGGGAAAGGTTTCACCAAAGTGGAAATAGGGAACTTGGGAATAGAGAAGGGGGAAAAGTGGAAATAGGAAACAAAAGTCCCTTAGGGTTGGTTGCAAGCTTTAAATTCCTTAATCCCATCTTCTCTCTTTCAATGTTTTTGTTTGGGGGAGAAAAAAATAAACAAACATGCTAGCAAAATGCTTTTCTTTTCTTTTTAGCATCACTGCCACGCTGAGCAAGACCAATCCAGACAGAAGTTTCTGGAGACAATAATAATAATAATAAAAAGGGGTCTGTGGGTCCTGAAATCCCTAGTTTTTGAGCGTTTCTAGATCGATCTGCATATGGGTGTTTTGTTTTTGTTAAAGAAAAGAAAGTCTGATGGTTTTTAAGAGGATGTCCAGATGATTGTAAGTTTCATTTCACGGCACCCAGTCTTTTCAGAAGTTTCTTCCCTTTGGAAAGGAGACCCTTCGTCTTTCTCGAAGAGAGCTCCCTGCCTCGCCTGGGGCTACCAGAGCCCATAGTTGGGAGAGGTGACCCCGAGTGGAGATGGGCTGTGGGGCTTGGTGATCTCCTTGGTGGTGAACCTGTGTTCTCAGGAGGAACCTGATAGGTATATTTGTTAAGTTTACTGAAGGGTTGCAGTCACGGACAACAAGAAAGCTTTTTTCTTTTTTCATTCATTAAACCAGGGTTTCTCAATCTTGGCCTGTTGAAGACGGGTGGACTGTCCACACCCAGAATTCTCCAGCCCGCAACCGTTCTCGAGCCCACAACTGATCTCCACCAGGGCTGGGCTGGAGAATTCTGGGAGTTGAAGTCCACCCATCTTAAAGTGGTCAAAGTTGACAAACACTGCATTAAACATACAAACACACACACACACACACACCCCTCCCTCTTTTAGGGGCGGGATTATTTTTCTTCTTTATGCCACGTGACAGACCCGTCTGTTTCCCGGAGTATGTCAAAAGACTTGTGTAAATTGAATTGGGCTTGGATGTTATGTTAAAAGTCACAGCATAGACAGCTGAAGTCTTATGCCTATTTTAGAAGACCAACCTCTGCAAAAGGACTTATTTTAAAAGAGGGATCTGGATTTTGCCCGAATCCCCTTGCTTCTCAGGAGAGATCTGGGGATTCACACGTGGCATATGTCTATGTGGACTAACCCATTTCCGGGAAGAATCATCCGGGGTGATGAAGAATTCAGACTAGCTCAATTCTTGCTTTCCTCCATGCTTCTTAATCCATACCCCCACCCCGTCTTTGCCAACTTTTAGCATTCTGTCAGGACATATTTTGAGAAGATGGCACACTGGTGGAAAGGAAAAAAGAAAAGCAAACAAAACCAAACAAAAATAGACCTTCATCACAATCAAAGAAAGCTCTTTTAGACCTTTGGTTGAACATTTCGGAGTTGGCTGGCATTCTCCACACGCCCAATGGCATTGAAGAGGAGAACACCGTGAGGAAAAATGGTGGAAAAAACCAAAATGGAGCTCCTAAGAACATCCAACTTCCCTCATTTATGTCTGTTTGAACATCTCAGTGAGTTTGTTAAGCCAAGGAGGTGCCAAGCTTACTTTGATCTTCGATCAAGGCCTTGTCTAATGGGGGAGGGGGAGGGGAGAAGCCAAAAGGGACCCTTTTCTCAGTGCAATCCCAACATACACCTGAAGATACCATCTGTGAAGCATTAATGTGTTTGCCCACTGATCTGAGCGGCACGCTTTCAGCTTATTGCATTGGTCAACCAAAGAGCTGCTGAGAAGTTGGAGAAAGGAGCACACTTCCATAAGTGACATAGTTTGAACTTGGCCATGATCAGATGGGTAACCACACCCCAGGAGAATTGCTTTGAAGGCAAACTGGCCACCGGTTATTGAAATTTAGCGTGCTTTCAACAGAAGGAACTCAAGTCCTCTCTTCCCACCGCCAGCCAGGTTGTTTTTGCACAACTGGCTGGCTCAGCAAACAATGTTGGGTTGTTTTTCATTCTCCCCAATTAGCTAACAATGCAATACGCAGCTTTTCTATGGAATCAAAACACTGAGAGCACTCTATGCAAACAAGCATTAAGGCCAGTAAGAAATATGTTCCAAAAAGTCAGAAATTTTCTCTCCCTGGGTGGGTTAAACGAGCCTTAAGCCCTGGCGCGTTTCTGCATTTCTTTTTTATGAATCAGAAATTCTCCTTTCCTAACTTTGTGCCTTCTATTGCCAGTGGACTAGCAGTCCAATGGCTGGTCGCCTGGAGGGGATGGGACTTGTAGTCCCCCATAGTTGGAAGGCATCAGATTGGGAACCAGAGCTAAGGAATTTGGAAACATATTTCTTTTTTTCTGCCCATGTCATGGGCCCAAGGTGGCTCGCATTACAGGAGGCCAACTTAGAGGAATTGGGGTTATCTACTGGTATCTTCAGTTGCACACTTACGTGAAGGCAATGTTGCCCGTTTTTTAAGGTGTGAAATGAACACTCTTCTTCTGGTTCCCAAGCAGATGAGCAAAGAAATGAAATAAATATATATACACATAAAATATAACAAGAGAAAAAAACTGCAAGAATGAGAGAAGACGACACATGAAACCCTTCAGAAGGGAGCATCATTCGGCAGCTCAAAACATCGCTTTGAATTTTGAAGTTTGGGGCGATGTTCCTCCTCCCCCCAAAAAGAAGTGCCTGAAGTTTTACATCCATCCATCCATCCATCCATCCCCAAGTCTACTGTCTTAGGTAAATGTCTACAGCAGATCTATAATTTACAGATATAAACTGCTCAAGGTGGGGGAACGAATATATCTCTATATAAAATTAGCGGCTCCTAAATCAGCATGAGCTCAATCACTGATGGAAAGAATAAGTTGGTTTAGAGCGAGGAGCTGTTTCATTTTTTTGTTTTTTGTCTCCCAGCTTCAGAGCGATCTAAAAACTTGGTTTCAAAAAAATGCATTTCTTAATAGATCTATCTATATATATACATATACATATGTACACAAACACGTTCAAGCCAAACAGAATCTGAAATGGTCGGCAAGGGGAACAAAGCGAAAACAACAGTGTCGTTTTGTTTTTTCATTCTCTTTTTTCTCTCTCAGTGCTTGCTTACCCTTTTTGCTTTTGTACGTATGGGCGCATCTTGAGGGTACTGCGAGGGCGCGTCAGATAAATAGACTTCTACATCATCAGGCACTTCTTCAAGAAAATTTGAAGGAACGAGACCCATCTGGTTGTTCAGTTCCCCCTGAAACATGGAAATGGAAAGAAAAATGAACGAACAAACAAGGAGAGATTCAACCCTGGAAATAAGGAGGAATTTTCTGACAGTGAGAACAATCAACCGATGGAACTGAATAAAGTTGCCTTTGGAAGTTGTGGGAGTTTCATCCCTGGAAGCTTTCAAGAAGGGACTGGACTGCCATATGTCAGAAATGGCATAGGGTCTGCTGGGTTGGGCGGGGGGGGGGGGGNAGATAGCTATGGTGGAAAGAGTGCAGGGTAGAACAACCAGGATGATTGAGGGACTGGAGGCTAAAACATACAATACAGGAACTGGGCATGGCTAGTCCAGTGAAGAGAAGGACCAGGGGAGACATGAGAGAAGTCTTCCAATATTTGAGGGGATGCCACAGAGAGGAGGAGGAAGGGGTCAAGCTATTTTCCAAGGAACCCAAAGACCAGACAAGGAACAATGAATGGAAACTGATCAAGGAGAGATTCAACCTGGAAATAAGGAGGAATTTTCTGACAGTGAGAACAATCAACCCATGGAACTAAAGTTGCCTTCAGAAGTTGTGGGAGCTTCATCACTGGAGGCTTTCAAGAAGAGACTGGACTGCCCTCTGTCACAAATGGTGTAGGGTCTCCTGCTTGGGGGGGGGATTGGATTAGATGGCTGACAAGGTCCCTTCCAACTTTGTTAATCTGAATCTAAGATGATCAAAGGCTTGGAGACTAAAACATACAATGAATGGTTGCAGGAACTGGGCCTGGCTAGTTTAGTGAAGAGAAGGACCAGGGGAGACAGGATAGCAATATTTGAGGGGTTGCCACAGAGAGGAGGAAGGGGGTCAAGCTATTTTCCAAGGACCTGAAGGCCAGACAAGGAATAATGGATGGGAACATAACAAGGAGAGATTCAACCTAGAAATAAGGAGGAATTTTCTGACAATGAGATCAATCAACCCACGAAACAGAAGTTGCCTTTGGAAGTTGTGGGAGCTTCATCATCATCATCACTTGAGCCTCTAGAACAGGGATGTCAAACTCAAAGTCGCTTAGAATCTGGCCCACAGGGCTGCCCTGGAAACAGTGAAGGACTGACCGGTGGTTCCTCTGTCAGCAAAATGGAGCCAGCTCCATTTTCGCTGGCAAGAGGGTTAGCAAAACAAACAAAAAACAAACTAAAAAGCAAAACCAAAGAAGAAATGTTTCTCCTTTTGCATTTTGAGCAGGCAAGAAGGGACAGGGAAGGAGGAAGGGAAAGAGGAAAGACGGAGAAAAAGATGGGAAGAGAGCAAGGAAGGAAAAAAAAGGAAAGAGGGGAAGGAAGAAGAAAGGAGAAGGAAGAGGGAAGGAAAAAGAAAAGGAAGGAAGGAAGTTAAAGAGAGAAAAGAAAAGAAGCAAGAGAACTGAAAGGAGAGAGAAAGTAGAAAGGAAATAGGATGGATAGATGGATGGATGGATGGAATCAAAGAGAGAAAAGAGAAGAAGCAAGAGGGCTGAAGGGAGAGAAAAAGTAGAAAGGAAGGAAGGAAGGAGGAAGGAAGGAAGGAAGGAAGGAAGAAAGGAAGGAAGGGGATGCCTTAGCACTTGGCCCCCACAGGTGCCCCCAACACAATGTGAGTGATGTTGAGTCGGCCACACACCCCTGGCCATGTCCCTCCCTGCCCCAGCCAAACACAACCCTGATGTGGTCCTCAGTGAAATCAAGTTTGATACCCCTGCTCTAGAACACCATTTCTCAACCATGGTGACTTCAAGATAGGCAGATTTCCAGAATGGTGGAATTCAACTACTGGTGGGCTCTGGCAGACCACCTAACTTTCAAGTTCTCCAAGCTAACATTTCTACTGAGTTATAGAGTCATATAAAATACAAAAAGCAAACAGGAGAGCAGTGGAAAGGGAAGAGGGGAAGGGGAAGGAGAAGTGAGGAAAGATAAGAAAGAAAGAAAAAGTACACTACTTCTGTTACACTAAAATAAGGCATGAACATCAAATCACAACTGTTTGCTTTTCTGTAATAAAGTAACAAGCCATCTCTATAAAGATCTACAAATCAATAAATCTCAAAGTCAAAGTTTTATTTTTCTCCACATCAAGCACGAAGTTCAGAAGCTGTCTCCATATGGAAACAAAAATACTTATGTTCTTTTCAAATCAAAGTGGTCAGTTTTAACTCCATCAATTTCTGCCCGCCTAACTTTCAAGTTCTCAAGCTTGAGAAACACATTGATCTGGGACTCTCGGTCTTCTTGATCGCGGCTGGCTGGAGAATTCTGGGAGTTGAAGTGAAAGTTCTCAAGCTTGAGAAACGCTAAGGTAGAACTCTCAATCTCGATCAATCTCAACCGGCTGGGGAATTCTGGAAGTCCACCTTTCTTAAAGTTCTCAAGCTGGAGAAACACTAATCTGGAGTTCTCAATCTGAATCATGACCTGCTGGGGAATTCTGGAATATTTTAAAGTTCTCAAGGCTATTAGAGCTCTTCAATCTCAATCACAGCTGGCTGGGGACTTCTGGGAGTTGAGGTCCACCTATGTTCAGGTCCTCAAGCTTGGGAAATGCTGCTTTAGAAGTTCCCCCAATGCACTGATTTCAATTATGGCAAGGTCGACCTTGAAAGGTAAAGCAGATTCTTCTCTCCATGGCCAAGAGTTGAAGGACAATAGTTTAAGGAAGTCAAGAAAAAAACAACAACACTAAAGTTCATTCTTGACCCACCATCCATCTTGGGTGACATCCTTTCTTCAGGTTCCTGCTTGTCAACCAAAAGGCTTTTTCCCACCAATAATACAAACCAGGGGAAGAGCATAAATAAAGCACTTACATAATAAAAACCATCTTCATCAATTTCTCCAAAGACAGTAATGATGTCGCCAGTACAAAATGTGAGCTCAGCCTGCAGAAACGATTAATAAAAAATAAACCCATTACTTTCACATCTCTTATTCCAGTGTTTCTCAAATCTTTTCCTCTGAGAACCCCCTCCCACATTTAAAAATTTGACTGGACAACCGTTTGATCGGGATGGCATAAGGTCTCCTACCTTGAACAGGGAGCAGTGGTGGGATTCATTTTTTTTTACTGCCGGTTCTGTGGGAATGACGTGGTTTGGTGGGTGTGGCAGGGGAAGGATACTGCAAAATTCCCATTCCCTCCCCATCCCACTAACCTGCTTTCCAGCTCTGTTCTCTTGTGCAGGGCAACCAAAGGAGACCCAGCCAATCAGCTGGGACTCAACGGGAGGTGGAGAATAGACAGGGGTGGGGCCAGTCAGAGGTGGGTTTTGCTGGTTCTTCGAACTACTCAACATTTCCACTACTGGTTCTCCACAACTTGTCAGAACCTGCTGAATACCACCTCTGGTGGGGAGGTGGACTAGAAAACCTGCAAGATCCCTTCCAGGCCAGTCCCATGATTCTATCTTCTAAGTAGCCAGTGGTCCAGGAAAAAGTTTCTGGACAGATCCGGAACCCACGCCATAATTTTCAACCCACCTGTTTTGTCCCTTAATTGGATGCTGTAGCCCCATTTCCCACTGGTATTTTTTTAATTACAAAACAAAATGTTCTGGGTTTGTGTCCATGACCACAATACCTCCACATCAACATTAGGAGAGCTTTCTCTTGGGTCGTAGTCATACAACGCAACCATTCTTCTTGTGGTTGACCCAGGCAGGCGGCTGCTTCTTCGGTTTCTTTCTGTTCCAACCCAAAGAGAGAAAGCAATTGCAACTTTCCTTAAGTGTACAACAAGCCATTAATTTGTAGCATCCTTAGGTGGTATAGGCTTAGTTGTTTTCTTGCTGATGTTTCATTACCAAAATAGCATCATCAATGCTAGAAGGGAGTCAGGTTTGTGGAATGGAGGAGGAAGAGGAAGAAAAAGAGGAAGAGGAGGAAAGGAAGGAAGGAAGGAGAGGAGAGGAGAAGGGGGAAGAGGAGGAGGAGGACTGTGGTGTCCTTGCTCTCTAAGCTTGGTTGTTTCCTTGCAGACATTTCAAGACCCAACTAGGCAACATTATCACTGTTAGAAGAGAGTGGAGTTGGTGAAATGGAAGAGAAGAGGAGGAGGAATGAAGAAGAAAGGGAGGGAGAGAGGAAAGGAGGAAGGAAGGAGGAGCAGTAGTAGGAGCAGGAGAAGGAGGAAGAAGACTATGTGGTCCTCGGTGTCCTCTGAGCTTGGTTGTTTCCTTGCAGATGTTTCATGACCCAGCTAGGCAACATTATCAGTGTTAGAAATGAGTGGAGTTTGTGGAATGGAGAAGGAGGAGGAAGAAGAGGAAGGAGGAAGGAAGGTTCCTTCCTTCCTTCCTTCCTTCCTTCCTTCCTTCCTTCCTTCCTTCCTTCCTTACTTCCTTCCTAGGAAGGAAGGAGCAGTAGTAGTAGTAGGATCATGAGGAAGAGGAGAAGGAGGAAGAGGACTGTGTGGTCCTCAGTGTCCTCTGAGCTTGGTTGTTTCCTTGACATTTCATGACCCAACTAGGCAACATCATCAGTGCTAGGAGAAAGTTTTGCTCTCCATTTATATACAAGTGGCTCACTCTATCAGTGTTGGTGGAGTGTTGTAGCCCTTCAATATGGATGTTATTTATTGCTTTATTGTTGATCTGGTACTACAGAGCAAGCCACTTGTCTATGGTCTTAGTGCTTTCCAAGCAACGAAGTGTCCCAGTTAAACATGTTGTGGGAATGCAACTTAGAGGAGGCCAGATCTCAAAGGTGGAGAACATTTCCCAACCATGAAAATAACTGTCCAAAGGACAGCTGGTGGTCAAACCACCAGTTCCGTGCATGTCCACAGGCCGATGCTTACCAAGTTTCTCAATTGGGGTGTTCAGAGGGAGGAACCCTTGCTTCAGAAGATGGTCCATCATTTCTTGATCGTCTGCTTGGATTTCAGAAACCATGTTGCAAGGAATAAGACCCAGCCTCGCACAAGTTTCCCCCCGATAAAACCCATCAGCATCTTTGTCCCCGTAAACCTTAGACATAGAAAAGAAGTGCGACACAGAAAAGAATCAAAGAACCACCGGTTAGAATTTGCAAAGGTTAATTGTGATGTATACCTTGTGCCACCAGACTTGAAATTTTAGGCTTAGACAACCTAGAACTATACCGCCTTCGGTCTGACCTAAGCATTGTACATAAAATTATCTACTATGATGTCCTACTTGCCAATAACTACTTCAGCTGCAACCTCAACAATACACGAGCACACAATAGATAAAAACTCAGGGTAAACCGCTCCAAACTCAACTGCAAGAAATATGACTTCAGCCACAGAGTGGGCAATGTCTGGAAAACTCTACCTGACCCTGTGGTTTCTTCCCCAAACCCCCAAAACTTTAACCTCAGACTGTCTACTGTTGACCTCACCCCTTTCCTAAGAGGTCTGTAGCGGGTGTGCATAAGCACACCAATGTGCCTATTGTCCCTGTCCTAATGCTCCCTTTTTATTCATATCCATTTCATGTTTAGTTTTGTTTTGTTTACTACTTTATTGTCATTGCACCTCGTACAACAAAATTAAATACCATCTTCAGTGCACATCATGACCATGAAAATAAACACAAACACACATCCTTCACCCTCCACACATTGAACTGGAANTTCCCTCTATATGTGAGTTTTTGCAAAATGCCTCATTTTGGGGCAGTTTTTTAAGGGTCAGCTTATATGCGAGATCGGCTTATATGCGAGTATATACGGTACTATTGCTATTGCTACTTTTAGTTATGTTTACTGTTGCAATAAACAGGACAATAAACAAATTTAGAGATCAGGAAGAAAGTATTTATTTTATGTATTCATAATCATGTTTATACTTGTATCTGTTATCTAATACATGCTTGACAAAATAAATAAATAAAATAAATAAATATTAATTCAGGTCCCCATAGTTTACCTTAAATCATGGTTTAAAGGTTAAATTTATGGATGGATGGATGTCTTGCTGGAGTTTTCTCTCATACATCCAGTTATTAGGCATAGTAAGCTATAATAGAGTTGAAAGCAATAACTAATATGAATTATTTCTTTATTCACAGGGAGATCCTGGTTCTGAGGGACAAAGGGGTCTACCAGGAGAAGTTGGAGAGAAAGGAAGAAATGTATGAAATAATATTAATCAATGCCTCCCCCATTTAGACTTCTCTAGCCATTACTTTAAAAGTAGATTGAAAAATGTTTCCCTATTATGATTATATTGTCGGTTTACATATACTGCTAGAATTTGTGAGACTGCTAAAATATCCTGGTAAAATGGCACTTTATTATGTTAAATTTAAACAACTGTGGCCCCAGGTTATCACTTCTCCATACAGACATAAACTCAATACATATTTATCTTATACAGTCTAATCCATATCTTATAACTATTTTCACATTTTTTTCAACAGCTTTTCCCTTTCTTTACTTCCTATAGCCTTATTTTAAATTATCTCATTCCTTTCGTTATTCAATTACATATCTTTTTCTAATTTTTGAAATCTTTCTAATCAATGTTTTTATACTTTCATTTCTCCTGTTTACAATTTCAGATTATCTTTTCTCATAAACAAATTTTCCTCTGTAATTACTGGACTGGAGTGTAACACCTTTGTTTCTTTTTTCAAATCTTATTTAAAAATTTAAGTTACATCTTTACAGTTATAACATTCATTTTCTAACCTCTATTTTAT
>BHFT01041492.1:0-13984 GCA_004320025.1 Laticauda laticaudata
CTAATGGTAAAAGACTGCAACGATGACACTATTAAAGCCAACCTTCTCTGAACCACATTATTTGCCGCCTCAGTATTTGGCTAAAAATAGATGGATCATCGTCCAGTATTCCTAGTAAACCACAGACAACTACAATGATCTAATAGAACACTCTACTATACAGAATGTGTACATCTTTACCAGGAAGACTTTATTGGAAAAAGCACTATGAATCTAAACCATCTCTATCTATTGGACCAGATGGAAATATGTGCCTACTTTTAAAAGCTATTTCACTGGCATAGTTCCAAACCTCTAAGCATAATCTTTAAAAATCTTTTCAGGACCAGCTCCTGCCCAAAACTATGGTCACAAGCCATGGTCATCCCATCTTCAAAAGGAGAGCCCAGCCTAGCTGAAAAGTACAGACCAATCTCCTTTATGCTGCATCACCTGTAAATCATAGAATCAATTATTATCATCATCCTACACATGGAATCAATCTATCATCCTCCACTTTTTCGAAACAACAACCCTACTCTCTAATAAACAAAATTCTGATTTTAGGAAAAAAACTATCATGAATCTGCAACTCATACACTGCAAAAACATATGGACTACACAACTCAATCAGGGCAGAGCAATAGATGCAATCTACATAGACTCTGTAAAGCCTTTGATTCAGTGGTACATGACAAAAATACTCCTAAAAACTAAAATCTTATCGGTATCTCTGTTTTCCTTTGACACCAGCATACTGGATAGAAGCCATTACTGCTCAAACAGACAACACATGGTCAAAATTGGGGAGTGTCCTATCAAATTCTGTACCCTGGTCAACACTGATGTCCCCCAAGCAATGTTCTTAGAACCAACCTCTTTTCATACTTCTACATAAATGACTCTCTTGTGATCATATCACGAGCAACTGTGTTCTCTTCGCTGATGATGTAAAGCTATTCAACACCACAGAGAATACTGCTACTCTTCAAAAAGACCTTGGGGACTATGTATCAGAATAGTCAAACAAAATTTGGCAACTTTCAATCTCAACAAAAACATGCCTCTGTCCTACATATTGCCAAAAAAATCAGAAAATGATAGAGATAACTGAAATTAGTCAGGTACCTTGCTGGAGGATCCAAACTTTTGTTTCAAGGACCTTGTGTTTAGAGAGTTACTCATTCAAATGATCTAAGTGCCTAAAGCACATAACTAACAAACGCCAAAATGTCATTAAGGAGTTGTTAAATCCTAATCTTATGGTCGCTTTTCTCTGATAAATATTACCACCTATAACTAGAAGGATACAAACATCCTTCTGGACCAATACCGAATCGCAGCTCATTCAGTCTTGGAATCCACATTACTGATGTTTAACACAGTGAGAAAAGTCCAGAAATATTTCACCAAGAAAGATTCTCCACTGCTCTAATCGTTGCAGAATCCTTATGCCCACCAGACTCAAAATCTCTAGACCTAAAAAACCTAGAATTATGCCGCCCTTCTGTCCGATCTAAGTATAGTATATAAAATCACACATTGCAATGTCCTACCTATCAAAATCTAATACTTCAGCTTCAACCATAACAACACCCTACCAAGCAAAATTCAATAGAACAAACTTCAGCGTTAATCGCACCATGGATTATGGGGGAAGATATCCCAAGATGCTTGCCCTTTATGACACTATAGAGAAATGAGAGTTTTGTGGAGTTCTGGGAAAGAACAAAGCAAGTTTGATGAAGTTAAAACAAAAACCAAATAAGAGTTAGCAAACCATATGCTTAATTATAAAGCACCGTTCTTAACTGGCTCTTCTATTACTTTGCAGAACTGCCCACTGGATTACGGTTCAAGACGTGCTTAGCCCAATTAAAAATAAAGCATAGCCTGCATATTTGAGAACGGAATAATGAATTTAGAAAGCATGCTCAAGCACAACCAAATACTAAAAATGACATTGATTTTGTTGTCTTTTGATAGAGTATTTAATGACTCATGAATATGCGAATTTCCTAAGCCCAACACCCTCCAGGTTCTCAAGTAAACAAAAATGAATGGCCAGTATTTTTCCTGTTTTCATGAGATATAAGGTGGGGGAAAAGCCATACCTCCAAGGCCCCATCAGGCAGCTAAGAATCAATTATACAATTTAAACCCAAAAGAAATATGGATATTAGATAAATAGTCTAGCTGAGGTGTTATTTTATATGTTTATTTCATTTGGCATTGCCAATTCTATAATCTGTATAAAATGTGTATTAGGTTTGAATAGCATGCCAAGATGACTAGGTAGCTAGATCCTCAACTCATGAATGTTACATATCCACAACATTAATAATACCTAAAGCTTAATTTCCAGGAAAATATCTTCAGATCCACTGGAAAAACTCAGCACTTTAGGTTTTTTAAACATAGTTTATTATTCATCTAAACTAGATCTTTACTGGTGGATATGTAATATGTATAGATTATAGGACAGGGTGAATTGATAAAGGATGAATAGATGGATAGTTAGATAATGATGCATGGATATGTAACATTCATGGAGTTGGGAGCTACCCTAGTTCATCTTGGCCAATGCTATTCAAAACTAATAACACATTTATACAGATTATAGATCAAATCCAAATAACAATTAAACATATAAAAATAACCCCTTCAGCTAGCACTATTTATCTAATATCCATTTTTTTGGTTTAATTGTATAATTGATTCTTACATGACCTGATGGCCTTAGGTTATGCTATTTTCCCCCACCTATTTCTCATGAAAACCAGAAAAATCTGGCCATTCATTTTCGTTTACTGAAGAACCTGGCAAGGGTTGGGCTTAGGAATCGCGATATTTCATGAGTCATAAATATCTTCTTTCAAAAGACACAAAATCCATGTCATTTTAGTATTTGGTGCTGCGTTGAGCATGCTTTTTTCTAAATTCATTATTACGTTTCAAAATATTTGCAGCATGCTTTATTTTAAATTGCTAAGCACTCTGACCTAAATCCATGGTGGCAGTTCTGGCAAATGTAATAGGAAGAGCCATTAAGAACGGTGCTTTATTAATTAAGCATATGGTTTGCTAACTCTTATCTTGGTTTGTATTAACTTGCCAATCACTTGCTTTGTTCTTTCCAGAACTCCAAAACTCTCATTTCTCTATAAGTGTCATAGGGGCAAGCATCTGGATATCCTTCCATAATCCCATGGTGCGATTAACCTTGAGTTTTTTGTATCTATTGTTTGCTTTAGTGTTGTTATGGTTGAAGCTGAAGTATTCATTGATAGTAGGACATTGCAATGTGTGATTTTTATATACTATACTTAGGATCGGACAGAAGGCGCATAATCTAGGGTTTTAGCGTCTAGAATTTTGAGTCTGTGGCATAAGGTATTCTGCAACGATTAGAGCAGGTGAGAGAAACTCTTCTTGTGAAATATTTCTGACTTTCTCAACTGTTGTTAACATCAGTAATGTGGATTCCAGATCTGATGAGGGCTTGCATTCGAGTATTGGTCCAGCAAATGTTTTGTATGCTCTAGTTATTAGTGTAATAATTATCAGCAGAAAAGCGACATTAAGATTAGGTTAACAACTCTTAATGACTTTTTGGCTTTGCTAGTATGGTGTTGGGCTTTAGCATCTCTAGATCTTTAATGAGTACTCAAGGTCCTTGACAAAGTTTGGATCCTCAGCAAGGTCCTGACTATTCAGGTCTCTATCATTTTCTGATTTTTGCCACATATGTCAGACAGAGCATTTATTTGTTGGAGATTTGAAGTTTGCCATGTTTGACTATTCTGATTACATAGTCAAGGTCTTTTGAAGAGTAGCAGTATTCTCTTGCGTGTTGAATGCTTCTACATCATCAGCCGAAGAGAACACAGTTGCTCTTGATATGATCACAGAGTTCATTTATGTAGAGTATGAAAGAAGTGGTTTCTTAGAACATTCCTTGCGGACATCCCACCCTGTGACAGGGGTACAGGGAATTTGATTAGTACACTCCCAATTTTTTGACCATGTGTTGTCTGTTTGCAGTAATGCCTTTCGTATCCAGTCATGCTGGTGTCCAGAGATACCATAAGATTTTAGTTTTAGGAGTAGTTTGTTCATGTACCACTGAATCAAAGGCCTTTAACAGAAGTCTATGTTAGATTGCATCTATTGCTCTGCCCTGATTGGAAGTTGTGTAGTCCACATATGTTTTTGCAGTGTATGAGTTGCAGAATACATGATAGTTTTTCCTAAAATCAGATTGTTTATTTTAGAGAGTATTGTTGTTTGTTCGAAGTGCGAGGGGATGATAGATGATTCCATGTGTAGGATGATGGATAATAATTGATTCTATGACTTTTACAGGTTGATTGCGCATTAAAGAGAATTTGGTCTGTACTTTTTCAGCTAGGCTGGGCTCTGCCTTTTTGAAGATGGGATGCACCCCTGGCTTGTACCATAGTTTGGCAAGGAAGCGGTCCTGAAAGATTTTTCAAAAGATTATGCTTAGAGGTTGGACTATGCAGCTGGATAAGCTTTTAAGAAGTAGGCACATATTCCATCTGCGGTCCATAGATAGAGATGGTTTTAGATTCAAGTGCTTTTTTCAATAAAGTCTTCTGTAAGATGTACACATCTGTAGAGATGTCTTAGATCTGTAGGTTGTCTGTGGTTTCACTAGAAATACTGGGCATGACCATCTATTTTTACAAATACTGAGCCAAATAATGTGTTCAAGCAGGTTGGCTTAAGTGTCATCGTTTGCAGTCTTTACCATTAGGTCCTTTTCAGGGATGGATGCGACCTGAGTTTTTTAGTTTGTTGTTTTAAAAATTGTAGAAAGCAAACAGGTGGAATTGGTGCATAAAATGGTTTTCTTCTTGTTTATTGTGTGATAATTGGTGCATTCGTTTTTATCATGTGGCATAAATTTATGTAACGGCTTTTTGAAGTTGGCAACGTGACCAGATTTGTTTTTCCGCCAAGTGATTTCTTGGATTAAAGCTTCCTTATGTTTTTGGGTAATTTGTTTTTTCTGGTTTTGGGAGTTGTTAATGGTACACATAGTTTTGAATTTCAAGTAAAAATAGGTTGTAATGCGTTTCTACAGTATTGTTATCCACTGAGAACAGAATTGCCAAAAGGATGAGAGATCATGCGTTTATAAGATCATAGTTGCCTTTTTTGAAGTTATAATTAGGGGATTCCGTCATTGTGATGATTTTTGTGTGGATGTATGTTGAGACAAAAGTCAATCATGTTGTGGTCACTCTTGGAAAAGAGGGTTCTTTAATTTGTATTCCATAAATGAATTGAAACTATTGCAGAAGATGAGATTGAGGCAGTTTGTTAAGTCTATGTATGTTGGTTACCAGTTGTTCTAGTCCCGCATTTGTTACTGCATTGTAGAAGGTTGCATGGTGTGGTTCAGTTGTACAATTTGTTAAGGGTCCAGTTAAATATGAGGTTAGAACATGGCCCATGCTTAGTAGAGGTATTTAGAATTTGTTTGCATATTCAATGTCATAATCAAGGGCTCTAATAACATAATAAGAACCAAAATGTGATATTTAAAACAGTTCACAGATGATGGTCTCAGGAATTAGCAAGCTCCTGGTAACTTGGATGTTTTTTAAGATATAGGGGACTTTTTATAGAAGATAAAAACAACACCTCCTCTGTGGAGAGATTTACAATCTGTTGATAAACATGATAGCCTCTTACTGTGGTAATGGAGTTAGGAGAGATGCGTTGACCAATATAATGTCAAATTTTAGCCTTTATTTAGGTAGAGGAGAAATTCAGGTATTTTATTTACAAGGCTCTTGCCACTGAGTAGCTTGCATTTCAGGCCAGTTGTGGTGTAAATGACTGGTACTTAGACGAACGTGTGAATGCCTAGTTTTGAGTGAGTTGGACTGGTGCGGAGTTGTGAGTTATGTGACTTTATTTTGAATGCAATCAGCCTCAGAATCAATGTATAAGTCCTTTTTCTCCATTGTCAGATGGTTTTTGAGCTTCTGCGTGCGAGTTCACCAATCACATATCTTTGCAGTGTTGGATAAGTCTGGTCTTGAGCGAAGTTTTTGTTGGTGGAATTGTTTTTCAATTGGATTTATTGTATGAATTAATATCGTTTGCTGGACTTCATTTTTGCATACAACTCTACAAAATCTTGGGCCATAGAGCTGTCATTGTATTTGTACCCATAGGCCCATCTCTGGTTATTTTCCACAAAGGTTATATCTACAGGGAGATAGTATGTTGGAAATTAGAGTTGCTTTATGATTTCACAAACTTTGGTGATGTCATCTGATTTGTTGGTTGTCTTGAGACCAAATAAGATGTTGGCATTGCGGACATTTCTGTTCACGTTGCATGTGTCCTTGATGAGGTAAGAGATATTACTTGTGGAATTATCTTGAAGGGATAGTAATTGTTTGGAGCTGTGTTTGGTGATTATTTTTGTTGTCGTGATGTGATTGTAGTTGAGGTAATGGTATGCTGGTTGTTGTGGAATTTGATTTTTAGCTGATAAGTACTCACTTATCTGTACTTTTTTTTCCAAGAGAAATTAGGCTTGCTTGCTATAGTTGTTTCATTAATGTGTTGCTTAAGTGTTCTTCTCTTTGAGTGAAATTGATGATTTCTTGCTTTCAACTCTCAGGTAGGTTACTCAGATTGGGTTAGCTCAGAAGAGAACATGATGGACATAGAAAAAAGGGATGTATCTGAATGTTAACCATTATCAGCCTAGGTTTTTGTTTGTGTTTTAAGCAAGGCAGAGTGGCTAGCATTATTCACTTAGGTGACATTGATATAAAATTTCATTTTCATTGATGGTTTTCAAGACATTTTGAAACATGTGCAGGAGTCTGGGAGGCATGCTAGCAGATATTTTTTCTTTTGTTTTTGGTTGGATTTTTGGTTGGCATGCGTCAATGGCTAATGATACCAGTAACAAATACAATAGTTAGAATACAAGTGCATAGACAGCTACTAATGAATCGTGGTATAATATTATGTAACTTGAGTACAACTTAAGGAGAATAAAATTACAAAGTAAGGTTCTCATTACTAAAAATAAATAAATCAATCAGCTTAGGTTATTCAAATCACAACTAATCGATATTTTTTGCTAAGCAGCAACAAACAGCCTAATTTATTACAGTAATTACTAAACATACTGGTCAATTAAATTCACTAAATCACTGATTTTACAAATCAGATATTCAGTAATGACACTATATGCACTAAACTTTCAATCATACTAAGCAAAAAACAATAAATCAATTGATCATTTGATTAAAAAATAATTATTTTAAAGAAATTGATTTTATTTTAGATAATGAAAGTAAGTAGTATGAAGTAGTATTGAGAGTTGGTAAGTCAAGGGTGAATGCTTTGCTTTGTTTTGCTTAGCTGTTGCTGATATATGAGAATAAGGGTTAATGGAGAGGCAATTTCCGTAAGCAACACAACAATGTTTCCTTCCTGCCTTCCTTACAATATTAGGCCAGTAATTTCTTCTAAGAACCAGTTTTCCAAACTGCTTTGAATGTTAGCAACCGGTTCTAATGAATAGGTGTGAACTGGTAGAATCCCACCCCTGTGAAACCCTATACCATTTCAGACAACTGTTTGTTTAATCTCTTCTTAAAAATTTCCAGTGTTGAAGTACCAACTGCTTCTTAAGGCAAGCCATTCCAGTGATTGTTCTAATAGAAAATTTCACCTTAGATTGGTTCTTTCTTTGATTAGTTTACATCAATTGTTTCTTGTTCTGCCTCCAGATGGTTTGGAAAATAACTTGACCCCATCTCTCTTCTAAGATATTGGAAAAGTGCCATCATGTCCTTTTTATTAAACTAGACATACTCAATTCCTGCAGCCATGCTTCATATGTTTTAGCCTCCAGTTTCTCAATCAACTTTGTTCTCTTCTCGAGTCTCTTTCTAGAGTCTCAACAACTTTTTTACATCATGGCAAACAAAACTGGATGCAATATTCCAAGTGTGGTCTTACCAAGGCATGATTCACTAAGTGTATAGAGATTCACCCATCTTCTAGGTTTCCATTATGTCTCAGTGTGTTTTTGTGGATCAGGCCTGTGATTTTGCTTTTGGGAAGCCATTGGCTGTCAGTACTTTAGTCAAGGTGCATAGGTCAGAAGATGAAAAGATCTATGGAACAGCTGTCCTGCCCTGCATAAGAGGTACTACAGACAAAATCTGTAAGATACTACACAGGCATCATATCAAGACTGCCTTCAAAACAGACAGAAAAATAGCAGCCATCCTAAGAAACCACAAAGATAAAATTGAGCTGGAAAACCAAGGCATATATGAAGTCCCTTGCACATCATGTCCTGCCACATACATCAGACAGACCAATAGAAGAATAAGTACCCACCTGGATGAACACAAAAATGCAATAAAAAACCTGAAACACAATTCCTCACTAGTCCAAAACATGAAAGCCACAGGTCTTAGCGTCAACTTCAATGGCACCAAAACCCTAGCCACAAAAGAAAACCCCAGCTACAGAATTATCAGAGAAGCCATAGAGATTGAAAAAAAAACAAAAAAAAAACCCCACACCACAAGCCATGCAAACACTTGGGCACAAACAAGACCCCCCCAAATACCTCCAGCTCAAACACACTCCAACCAGGCACCCAGATGAAACCTAGCTTCCTAATAAATGATAGCGGTCCATTTACCTGAAGCCAAGCCATACTAAATGCCTCCAATACAGGAAACACAATGTTGCCAGCCAATCAAGAAAAAAAAATGCTACAAAACAGACAGAAGATATCTGTCAGAAAACAGCAAACTCCAAGACCAATAAACACAGACCAAGACTCCAACCAATCAGGATGAAGAAAAAAACATTCCAACACAGAAGTAGGCTAGCACCAAATTTAAAACAGAAATGGATGTGAAAGCCTGACTCACAGACGAACACAATACACAAGACTGATGATGGCAGATGAGATTCTGCTGAAATGTCACAACAACTTTAAAAGCACAACTATAATGATATGAGAAAATACCCGAACAAAGCTGAATACCACACATATAAATGCCCGTGAAAACTTAAGAAAATACATACACACACAAGTACTTTGATACAGGCCTTGAACAAACAGCAATCAGTAATCAGCTACACCAAGGAAGCACACATGGAGAGAGAGATATGCCCTCACAGAGTTTTTCTTATATTACAGCCTCTTAAAGTGGTAGCAGTCAAATAACTCTGCTGACATATTGCTACCATTGCATCAGGCAGGCACAACACAGTTTATGTAGACAGTAAACACAGTGTCTGACACAAAGATCTCAGGTGCCTATATACAAATGCACAAAGTCTGGGGAACAAACAGGGGGAACTCAAACTACAAATACATGAAGGTAAATATGACATAGTTAAAATAACAGAAACTTGGTGGGATGAAACCCATGACTGGAACATAATGGTAGAAGGACACAAACGATTCCAAAAAAAAAACAAAAACAGACCCCATAAAAGAGGAGGTGTAGTTGCACTGTATGTAAAGAACCACTATATTGCTGCAGAAATGCATGAAGATTTTCAAAGATGAAAATCTTCTATAATACATATGGGTCAATATAAAAGAAAAAAAGAATGACATGGCCATCGGTGTATATATTATAGGCCACCCAATCAAGCAGAAAAAATAGATGTCCTTTTTGCAGCCAATTAACAAACATATGCAGGAAACACACAACAATAGTAATGGGAGACTTCAATTATCCTGATATCAATTGAAACTAATTCTGAACCTAAGTGAGAAATCAAATCAATTCCTAAATCAGCCTAGCTGAACAACTTTGTTGTCCAAAAGTTAGTAGCGGTGAACTAGATGGTGACAGCCCAATACTGCGACTCAATTCTTTACAAACAAAGGAAAGAAGTGATAGAGGGAGTTGAAACTGCAGGAATCTGTGGGTGGACAGTGACCATGTCATACTAAGAATTCAACACTAACACATACACAAGCAACAGAACATAATGAACCATAGTCTTGGATTTTAAAAGAGCTGATTCAATAAACTCAGAGAGAACTTGGGAAAGATTCCATGGATGAAAATCCAAAAGGGAAAAACAACTTAAGTATCTTGGGAAAACTAAACAAGTATGATCATAGAAGCCCAGACCAGCCACAATACCACTGAGAAAGGAAAAGCAAGAAATCCAAGAAGAAACCAGCATGGTTGCCACAAAGATCTCTCTGACAAATTGGAAAAAAAAAAAAGACAGGTGCGAAGTAAGAGAATGGAAAAAGGGACATACACTAAGGCAGAATATCAGCAGACAGGCCCAGAACCTGCAAAGACGACAGTCAAGATACAAAAGCTGTCAGAAACGAACAAGACTTGCAACAAAAAATAAGATTATAAAGAAAGTTTTTCGCAACAATATAATAACAGAAAAAAAATCAAGGAAACAGTCGGTCCACGGAAAAGAGGAAGATGGCATAGGAAGTAACAGCAGCAACAGAGGAGAAAGCAGAACTGCCTTAACTCATTCTTTGCATCCATCTTCAGCACAAAAAGAAAAAAATAGCTCAACCCACCAAAAACATAACTGGTAAAAGGACGAGACCAGAAATAAAAAGTTAAAATAAGGCAAAAAAATAATAATGAGAAAGCTGTCTGATCTTGATGAAACAATCACCAGAGCCTGATCAATTACATCCCACTGAAGTTTTAAAGAGCTGCCAGAGGTCATCTCAGAACCGACCTGCACCATAATCTTTCAAAAAATCCTGAGCACTGGGAACTACCAGAGGACTGGAAAAGTGGCTGATGTGGTTCCACATCTTAAAAAAAAAAAAACAAACGACCCAGAGAACGATAGACCAATCAACCTAACATTAATACCGGGAAGATACAAGGAAAAGATAATAAAAAAAAGGATCTGCCAACATCTAGAAAACAAGTTAAAAGTAATAACTAGCAGTCAGCACGGGTTTGTTTAAAAACAGATCATGCCAAACCAATCTATATTTCATATCTTCACTTAGTGACTAACATAAATAGACCAGCCCAACAATACTTGAAATGGAACATAATATATTTCATATCCTTCAAGCCAAGGCATTTGACAAAGGAAACCACAAGCTAATTCTTAAGTAAGCTAGAAACTATGTTGATAGATACGCACGTAACATTAGGATGGAGTTCGGCGAACTGGCTGGGCAGACCGGAATATATCGAGAGTCAGAGGTGAGTTCGCATTGAAGTGGGTCCTAAGTGTGTACATGGAGGGAAGTAAAGCAAGGGATGTAAGAGGCAGGCGCCGGGGAAAGTACTATTCAGATATCTTGCATTAACGACTTAGTAGAGGCGAGATAGATGAAGGGGAAGCAGTGAAAGCAAATTTGCAGATGATGACAATAAGCTAGGAGAGTAGTAGCGCTAACACCCAAGAATATAGGCTCAAGATCCAGATGGATCTTGACAGACGTAGAACACTGGGCCATATCTAACAAAACACTGAAATTCAATGTGAGAAAAGTAAAATCCTACAGCTTAGGCAGGAAAAACCAAAACAGGTACACATATACAGACTGGGATTTTTGAAACCAGGCTCAATAGCAGTAACTGTGAGAGGGAGTCTTAGTGGAAACCAGCTTAAATATGAGCCAGCCGTGTACAGCAGCAGCCAAAAAAGCTAATGCAATGCCTAAGTGCATTAACAGAGGGGATACAAATCAAGATCAAGGGAAAGTACTAATATCACTCTATTAAGCCTTAGCTAAGACCACAGCCCTAGAGTACTGCATCCAGTTTTGTTTCACGCAACATTATAAAAAAGATGTTGAGTACTCTAGGAAAAAAGTGCAGAGAAAGAAGCAATCAGGATGATTAGGGGACGGAGGCTAAACATACATGAAGCGGTTGCAAGGAACTGGGCTTGGCTAGTCTCGTAAAGAGATAGGACCAGGGGTAGACATGATAGCAGTATTTCGCAATATTTGAGGGGCTGCGCACAGGGAGGATAGGAGTCGAAGCTATTTTCTGAAGCGCCTGTAGTCCAGACAAGGAATAATGGATGGAAATTGAACAAGGAGAGATTTAATCCTGGAAATAAAGAGAAACTTTCTGAACAGTGAGAACATGAACCAATGGAACAAACTTGCCCTCAGGCCGTTGTGGGAGCGCCATCACTGAGACTTCAAGGAGAGATTGGACTGCCATTTGTCAGAAATGGTGTAGGGTCTCCCACTTGGGTGGGGGGTTGGACTAGATTACCTACAAGTTCTCTTCCAACTCTGATTATCTGTTATCTGTTCTCATGATTACATTTCAGTATAATAGCATTATAATCTTACAGCAGCTGTCAGCTATTAAATCATCATTACCTGACAACAAGGTTAGGTTTGGATAACTGACAATCTACACCAGAGTTTCTCAACCTCAGCAAGTTTAATTTTAAGACTTTCGTTCTTAGAATCTCCCAGTCAGCATTCTCAAAAGCTTTGATCTCGTGTTTGCAGTCACTTTCTTTGATATTGTTTCCACATATAGCAAATTTCTTTTGAAATTTGCTATATGTGGAAACAATATCAAAGATAGCATAATGTCAGAACTCTTCCCATCTGTTCACTGACAATTAAATATTAGTATTTTTCATGTAAGATAATAAAAAGAAATAGCATAAGATGTT
The DNA here is from genome assembly GCA_004320025.1 of Laticauda laticaudata. Lineage (NCBI taxonomy): Eukaryota > Metazoa > Chordata > Lepidosauria > Squamata > Elapidae > Laticauda > Laticauda laticaudata. The sequence goes on from BHFT01041492.1 coordinate 12,676, forward strand.
GTTTGCCACTAATACTTTCATGTCTGTCACCAAATAGATATATTGCAAATTTGAAATTCATTTTGAAACATCATGCCTTCTAATTAAATGGTTCCACATTTAGAAGGCATGACTCTAAATACTTTCTGATCTAATTGATTTGAGAAAATTTGTCATTCAAAAAGACTTAGGTCAGGAATATACTTAAATATTTCCAAAGATACTTCTTTTCTGTTTGTGCCTAAAGTTCGTCATTTATTTCTGTCCCATATGTGAAGGGAGATATCTCAACCAATCAATACCCAACCATTGGGTCTTATCAAGATCAGTCAAAAGCAGTCATTTTTGCAGCAACGCTTTGCTGATTGCAGAATAGAATTGCTAAAATGGTATGTGAAAGTGACCTTGGGAGATAGGGGGACAAGCTACAGCCAGGGGAACTGTCAGATAAGAAGCAGGTTGGCTTGCAAAAGGAATGATGGAAACAAAAGTCAATATTCTTGAATAGGAAGAGATTGACATTGGACAATATGGTCTTTATCCAAGTATCAGCCTGGCATTCAGTAATTTCCATAGCTTCTATAATAATCTACAATCCTAGAACAGATTCTGAAAATTATTAATTCATTTTATGCTCCTGGGTCTCTCAAAGTATCCATAGGTCATGTTAAAAAAAAATTATCCACAGAAGGCAGCATCTGTGTCCATGGATTCTTTTTTTTTTTTTTTNTCTTTTTTTTTTTTTTTGTTCAAGCAAATACCATAGCTTATGACAAACTGGTTTTGAAATTTTCATTCAAAGGGCACTGCTGGTACAGTTGTGATGTATATCACACTGGAATATCACAAGCGTGGAGACATTTGGGGAAAAATAGTGATTCTATGTAAAATTGATTGAAGACACATGGAAAACATTTTAGTACATCAGCAGGGAGAATGAAAAAATAATCTGAAAAATCACTCACCAAACATGACACACAAACAAGAGATATTCAAATTCCTTGTTGCTGTAGCAGCAACAATTAATTACTGTAGAAAATAGTAATGAGAATAGGCCATATTCATGCTTAGATAAAAGATCTGGAGGAGGGCAGAGCTGGCATCATGACGATATGGCATGCGATCTCAGAGGTCTGAGATCGCTTCCAATATCTTTGCTCCTGGACGGTCCAATCGGATCTAAACCATCCCGGAGAGACAGTGAAAGTAAAGAGCGCATCCTGTCAATCCCAGGGATACTGCAAAATCCCTGATAGATCCAGGAGAAGCTCTTTTTGCCAGTGGCAAAGAGGCAGCCATTAAAGCTGCTGATGTTGGGACAGCTCCGAAA